>SKCR01043378.1:0-57301 GCA_019454045.1 Zanthoxylum bungeanum | reverse complement strand
TCTTTCATCACAAAGCATTGTAAGTATGATTCCGCCATACTTCAAAGTTAAATATATATTCATTTATTGTATTTCAAATGCTTAATCTTTTCTTGGGACATATTATAGAACCAACATAAGGGACCATTTCGAAACCAATGGGTTGAGGTCTTCCCTTGCGAGGGGTGGGTGCGGCCTTAAATCTTTGTCCCGGTTCACACCGGGTGGTGACTCCATTATTCTCTGGTTTAGTCCCCTGTGGGCTACTCCGTACTCCAACGGGCCGCGAGCCCGGAACACAGCATGCGTCGCCCAGATTCTGTGTCCCACAGTCTGGCGACTCCACTGGGGATAGAAAATCGGCCCCGAAACAATGTCTTGTAATGTTTATGATTTGTGCTTTAAGTTAACCGTGTCCTATAGTGGGTTGAAAGGGTTTAATCAAAGGCATTTTAAGGCTAGGTAATGGTTTGGTGTCTTCTTTCACTCACTGCCTTTCTATAAGGAAAAGTTGTGAAGGCACCGAGATAATCATTACTTGTGGCTCGTTGTGACAGACTAGTTTGGAGGACTCATTGTTTATTCCTGACACAAAGCGATAAGAGCCTAAGAGGCTTGGGTACTTAAGAGATCCTCACTCCACCCTCCCTCTGGGGAATCTACAACGGGAAATCCATTTGACAGTTAGTCACACACCACCATAACTTGTTGCACGTACCGTAAGGTATAAAAAAGGTGCGCTCACTTGGTCGCTCGAACCCTTGAGTGGGGAGTCCTAGTTGTGGGCAATCCTTCGTCAGCGAGAGTCTTTGTCTACACTCCCGTAAATCCACACATGAACCATAGTTATGTGACTATAATAATTGTCTCTTGTGCTTGTGTTTGGGAACATTTTCGTTGGATCCATTCGGACCTTTTGTCATGAGGTATGGGCTTGTTGGGCCATTTAAACTGGGACAAGAACACATCTTATGATGATGGGGCCAAAAGCTTCTAAAACGCCAATGAGCCATTATATGCTTGTGTTTGGGAACATTGTCGTTTGGATCCATCCGGACCTTTTGTCATGAGGTATGGGATTGTTGGGCCATTCAAACTGGGACGAGAAAATATCTTATGATGATTGCGCCAAAAGCTTCTAAAACGCCAATGGGCCATTATATGTTTGTGTTTCGGAACATTATCATTTGGATGCGGTTGGACTTCTTACCATGAGATGTGAACTTGTTGGGCCATTTAAACTGGGACGAGTTCACTCCTATGACAGTTAGCCCAAAAGCTTCTAAAATGATGATGGGCCGATTTGTGTGAAAATTTTAATGAGTTGATATATTCCTTGTATCGCATGCATCTCATTCACATCATACATACATGCATCATGCTAACCCTTGTGTTCTAAAAGCCATCATAGATTCCTGCTAGGTTAGGGAAGAGGGAAGACACACCAAGAGGCCAATAACAAATATGAGTGGATCAGAAAACGAAATATCTCTCATGGATCAGTTGGAGAATGGTTTCGCCAAGATTACCGAACAGTTGCAAGCCTTGACTACTGCCATGGCAAATATGGATGTGCCCCGTGTTGGGGGAAACTCTGAGAATGTAAGATGTGAGGAGCCTCCGAATAGGTTGGGGGATGACATCCCCGCTTTTGATGATGATATGGCCGAATATGCTGCGAAGAGAATAGTAGGGTCTCAGGCCGAGATACAGAAACTCCGTGATCATGTAGAGTCAGTTACCCGTAAGATGAAGGGTAAGGACGAAGACTTACTAGACTATGAGGTGATGACCTTTGAGGAACAACTTCCGGCTCAGTTTAAAATGCCCGACATGGCCAAGTTTAATGGGAATGGAGACCCCGAGGGTCCATCTGCGGCAATATGTCTCAGTTATGAGTTCAGTGGGTTTGTCCAAGCGTCAAGTGCAGAAAATGTTTGGGATGTCACTTGAGGGAGCACCTGTAGTGTGGTATTACAACCTTGAGAAGAAGGTTAAGGAAGATTGGAGGGAACTAGCTGATGCTTTTCTGAAGCAGTATGTTACAGACTTAGAGATCGACTTGTCACTCCGTGATTTGGAGAACACTAAGCAGAAGCCAGAGGAAAGCTTTAAGGAGTATGTGGATCGCTGGAGAAGTCAGCTGCTAAAGATGCAGACAAGGCCCTCGGAGAAGGACCAAATAAAGATGATTATTAAGGGTACTAAGCTCTCCATCTATAGCAAGCTGAGGAGGATGACTTCCATGATTGCGGATTTCCGACAGCTGAGGGAAACTGTCATGGACATTGAAGAAGAGGAAGCCGAAAACCGAAAGTTTTATGGCCAGAATAGGAGGACTTTTGGGGGGCCTTCTGAGACCAAGCCCGCTACTGCCGAGGTCGCTACCGTCAAGAACAGGTGATTCTCCAATCTTGGTAGACCTTTGTCAAATGTATTTGAAAATCTGAAAATGCAAGGACTTCTAAAACCTTTGGAACCTAGGCTATTTCCGAACCATGTACCACCGTACCTCAACCTAAACCAGTATTGTTACTTCCATCAAGAAAAAGGCCATGAAACCGACAACTGCACCCGCCTTAGGCATGAGGTCCAAAACCTCATTGACTCCCATAAAATACCCAATCCAGAAAAAAGAACAACCCAACACACACATGAACCCTCAACCATAAAGCCACTCAACCACCCAGGCTTCTTGCATTGAGATAAAGGATAACAGTGAAGAACCATAGGCCAAGGAAGAAGGGAATGTTGCGAATGATGAAGTTATTCCTCCTAGTTTATTTGATCCTGCATTTTTAATATAGACATTGATTTAGTCTACATGTTCGAACCATTTCTTAAATGATAATAAAGACGTTCATTTCGCTGAATCTCTATGCAATATGAGTATATTTGAGAAAAGCATTCAACCTTGGTACTATGAAATTCAATGATTTTTTAGAACACGGGGAATCCTCGGAATAAGCAAGCAGAAAATATAAGATAGCCATTCAGAAATTGGGAAATACGGGCAGTGAAAATATCAGACTTGGAAGGGAATTAGTTCACCGAGCCGATCAACGTAGACAGATTGAAGCAGTGGCTTGCCTGAGGAAAAGAAGACTGAGAAGTCACTAAGAGAATTGGCAGAAGACCTAACCCGACAGGATAGGAACATTCATGCATGCATACACGTAACATATTTTGCATCCTTTTGTGTTTGTTTTGTTTTGTGTTCACAGGTTTTGAAGAAGAAAATAGAAAGCGGCAAAGAATAAGCTAATCAGAAACAGTGAAAACCACAGTATCGGATTCGGGTAATAATCCCAGGGTTGAGGCCCATTTGAGTTTGAGTTTTGGGTATGACACTTTGGGGGCGAGGCTCACATTAGTTTCAGTATCAGTCTTGCCGGGTATGGCAATTGGGGGCGAGGCCCACGTCATTATCAGTAGCTTGGGGACGAGTCCCAGGGTTGAGGCCCATATCAGTATCAGTCTGGGGGCGAGGCCCACCTCAGTACCAGTTTGGGGGGCGAGGCCCCACATCAGTATCAGTTTTGGGGCGAGGCCCACATCAGTTTGAGGACAAGACCCACATCAGCATCAATCTGGGGGCGAGGCCCACAGTCAGCTCAGTTCGGGACTAAAGCCCACATTTAGTACAATTCAGGAACAAAGCCCACAGTCAGCTCAATTCGGGAATAAAGCCCACATTCAGTATAATTCAGGAACAAAGCCCACAGTCAGCTCAATTCGAGAATAAAGCCCACATTCAGTGCAATTCAGGAACAAAGCCCACAGTCAGCTCAGATCGGGGATAAAGCCCATATTTAGTACAATTCAGGAACAAAGCCCACAGTCAGCTCAGATCGGGGATAAAGCCCACATTCAGCACAGTCAAGGGAATAAAGCCCTATCTTGACACAGTTCGGGAATACAGCCCAGGGGAATAAAGCTCTATCTTAACACAGTTCAAGAACAAGGCCCAAGGGAATAAAGCTCTATCTTAACATATCTCGGGAACAAAGCCTGGGGGAATAAAACCCACTTTCAAAGCAGTTCGGGAACAAGGCCCAGGGGAATAAAGCTCTACCTTAACACAGTTCGGGAACAAGGCCCAAGGGAATAAAGCTCTATCTTAACACAATTCGGGAACAAGGCCCAAGGGAATAAAGCTCTATCTTAACATAGCTCGGGAACAAAGCCTACGGGAATAAAGCCCACTTTCAAAGCAGTTCGGGAACAAGGCCCAGGGGAATAAAGCTCTATCTTAACACAGTTCGGGAACAAGGCCCAAGGGAATAAAGCTTTATCTTAACAAAGTTCGGGAACAAGGCCCAGGGGAATAAAGTCTTATCCTAACACAGCTCGGGAATAAAGTCTAGGGGAATAAAGCCCACTTTCAAAGCAGTTTGGGAACAAGGCCCAGGGGAATAAATCCATATCTCTACACAGTTTGGGAATACATCCCAGGGGAATAAAGCTCTATCTTAACACAGTTAGGGAACAAGGCCAAGGGGAATAAAGCCATATCTCTACACAGTTCAGGAACAAAGCCTAGAGGAATAAAGCACACTTTCAAAACAGCTCGGGAATAAAGACCAATGGAATAAAGCTCTCTCTCAACGCAGTTCGGGAATAAAGCCCAAAGGTCAAAGCATCTCAGGATAACAAGTAAGTTAAGCAACAGTTGGTGAGCCAGGTAAGTGAAAATGCATTACATAACTTTGATAGGATTGTCACTGTTACACATTACACAAGTCCCATCAAAGTGGGGGCGACTGTAGGCACTGCATTTTTACATGTGAGTCCCTATGATGAGTCTCATTTGGAGACACTACCTTTTTAGTCGAGGAAGTTGCGGGAAATGGTTGTCGGAAGGGAATCGGTATTTTGTTAAATTTCGCTTGTTTAGCTCCAAGATCACTCGTTGGACCTCCGTTTTAAAGCATCTTTAGCCTAAAAACCCTCGCAAGCCACACACCTAGCCCACGCATCACTAAGACATACACCAAGCTCATCTCATCCAAGCCCAATCCAAGAAATAATTAAAACATGTCACAAATTTAAATTAAAAACCAATTAAATTGAAATTAAATTAAATTAAAATCTAATTACATTAAATTCCTAATTTAATAAAATCACCTACCAAATTAAATAAATCACTCACCTAAATAAAATAAATTGCATGCCTAATTAACATAAATCCAATATACTAACTTCCTAATCTAGCCAAGACATGTCTCTAACCAAATAATTGATTTTCCTTGTGTGGCACTAATTGGTCTCCTTCCTATTCAAATCCATGCAAAGCCTAATCCTCCTACCCTCTCACTATAAAAATAGCACAAAACCAACCCTATGGCTCTCCTCTCTCACGATAAAAATCCAACGAAAAAAAACAGAAAAATAAATAAAAAAAAAACCCTAAAACCCTTCCTCCCACTCTCCAGTTCACGGCCCTCACCCTCACCAACTCGGCAGAACCAAAAACAACCCTAAGCTCTCTCTCTCGGCACTGCAACCAAATAATACACACCTCAAACAAGAATAAAACCCTAAGACTTCACGCCCTCTCCTCTCTCATCACTCCCTCTCTTCATAAGAAATGCAACCCTAAACAGCCACTTAAAGGCAAACCAACCTGCCACCCATTCACTCAACTAACCTACACTCAACGCCACTGCCAAAGCCGATTCAGCCACTCAGACTACGCCTAACACACCACACCACACCACTGCCAGCCTACCTCACGTGAACACCCACGACAACTCGCACACGTACCCCTCAAAGCCACAAAAGCCACAAATCAACACTTAACTCTCGGCTCTCCTTCTCACTTCACGAAAATAAGAAGCACCATATCCATCAAAAAACACCCCTCCACGACCATCCCAAATAGCCATTCATAAATCTGCCTCACGCCCCAAAGCCCTCAACTCCACTCATCACAGCTAGCCACTGCCGAACAAAACAAGATAAACCAGCCCCCTCACCGAATGCCAAAACCAGTAACCAAACCGGTCAAAGCAACACCAAAAATAATGAACCAAAATAGCCCTTAAACAGCCCAAAAATCTACACTTTAAACCGAGACAAAAATACCCCAAAATAGTCACCGAAACTGTCCAGAAACTGACCCTAAAATAGTAGCAAAACAGCAGTAAAACGGAATCAAAACAGTAGCTTGAGCAGCGAAACAGTGAAGAAAGACGTAGACCAGTGAACCAGAAAAGTTACGGAGTGATAGCCCTTCTGACAGACTTGTAACGCGCTTCCGAAAGTCGACATAAAAGGTTAAACCTGAGGGTATTTTTCACATCCATTTTCATTCATATTTTTATTGTTTATTGAGTCTCATTTGCATGATTATTGTGCCCTTGAATAAAATGAAGAATGTGTCGCCTCTCGTGGTATATAGGATGGAAACCCGGACATAAATTTCATAGCCGATTCTGAATGGACGGTAGTATGATCTGTACTCGGGATACAACTCCACATACCACTTGAGTAAACGGCGCATATTTCGTTTTATGTTGTTTTGATTTGTTTATTATTCGCTACTTGATTTCCGCATGTTATTTGTTTATGTAATGATGAGATAAAGCGCATGGGTTTAGTAAGTCCGATTAAAGGTCCTCTATTTTGAGAGGTTAAAATCCTTTACCACGATGCTTTGCCGCGCCGGATGATGTATATTCCCTTGAATGTGAGATATGTTCAATCGGGTATACGAAGTCCGATATTGTTGTCTTTATTTCTTATATGCATCGTCTTATTAACGTATGGGCTTAGTAAGTGCGATTAAAGGTCCTCTATTTTGAGAGGTTAAAATCATTTACCATGATGCTTTGCCGCGCCGGATAATGTATATTCGATTGGATGTGAGATATGTTCAATCGGACACACGAAGTCCGATATCATTGTCTTTACTTTTTTATATATGCATTGTGTTATTAGCTTATGGGCTTAGTAAGTGCGATTAAAGGTCCTCTATTTTGAGAGGTTAAAATCTTTTACCATGATGCTTTGTCGCGCCGGATGATGTATATTCGGTTGGATGTAAAATGTGTTCAATCGGGTATACGAAGTTCGATATGGTTTTCTTTATTTTTACATGCATTATGATGTGATGCGCATGGGCTTAGTAAGTTGGATTAAAGGTCCTCCATTTCGAGGGGTTAAAGAACATTTACCACGATACTTCGCCACGCCTTTCATTTCGTTATTCGCTTTTCTTTGTATGTCATCTTCTTACATAATCATGCATCATGTTGCATTACGCATGGGCTTAGTAAGTTGGATTAAAGGTCCTCCATTTGGAGGGATAAAAAGCCTACGGTCTACCTTTACCACGATACGTTGCCGCACCTTATAGCCCGTTATTATTGATTAGGTGTCACCTATTCATCAGTTCACGCATGTGTCATATTGTTTACTGCATTTTGGAGGTCATTGCTGTAATCCCGTTCGAACGCGTTTCGGAACGCCGCACGAACGCATGTTTTCTGTCTTGTATCGTTCGAACACGTTTACGAACGCTACTCGAACGCGAACTTTCTATTTACCGTTCGAACGCGTTTTCAAACGCTACACGAACACGCATACACTGAATTGAGTCATTTTCATCACATGTCATGCATAATTGTTTCTTAGGTGATTTCTCTTGTATCATATAATCAATCATACTATTTGTATCTCTGTATTTATCTATTTGAGGTGTTCATGAGATGGTATTCAAGCATGATTAGGTGATTAGTATGTTACTTGGTTCTTAGGCATGATTTAGCCTATTTGGTTGTTCATTTTCAAGCATGATTAGTCATTTGTTTTGCGTTTGGAATTTGCATTATGTTTAGGTTGTTTTTTTTGTTTTCCGAATCATATGATCGAAACATGTTCATGAGATTGCCGTGTGCTATTGCATGTTTGCCGTTATGATGATTACTTTCATGCATGTGAACTTAAAAGTAGAATACTCCTTGGAAATAAATGTTGCTTAGGCTTGGCTAAATTATTGCACAAATCATTTCATTACAAGTGATATAAGTAAGGGACAATTTTGAACCCAACGGTTTGAGGTCTTCCCTTGCGAGGGGTGAGTGCGGCCTTAAATCTTTGTCCCGGTTCACACCGGGTGGCGACTCCATTATTTTTCGGTTTAGTCCCTCGTGGGCTACTCCGTACTCCCAACCGGGCCGTGAGCCCGGAACAGCATGTGTCGCCCACTTTCTGTGTCCCACAGCATCCCAAAACTACTGCTGATATGAGCCTCGACCTTGGGACGCATCCCGAAACTGCTACTGATGTGTGGGCCTCGACCCTGGGACTCATCCCCAAAAATGATACTGATGTGGGCCTCGACCCTGGGACTTATCCCTAAAACCGATACTGATGTGGGCCTCAACCCTCGGACTCATCTCTAAAACTGCTGATGATGTGGGCCTCAACCCTCGGACTCATCCCCAAAACTGCTACTAATGTGTGGGCCTCGACCCTAGGACTCATCCCCAAAACTGATACTGATGTGGGCCTCGACCCTAGGACTCGTCCCCAAAACTGCTGATGATGTGGGCCTCAGCCCTGGGACTCATCTCCAAAACTGCTGATGATGTGGGCCTCAACCCTGGCACTCATCCCCAAAACTGATACTGATGTGGGCCTCGACCCTGGGACTCATCCCCAAAACTGATACTGATGTGGACCCTGACCCTGGGACTCATCCTCAAAACTGATACTGATGTGGGCCTCAACCCTGGGACTCATCCTCAAAAATGATACTGATGTAGGCCTCGACCCTGGGACTCATCCCCAGAACTACTAATGATGTGGGCCTCAACCCTGGGACTCATCCCCAAAACTGCTGATGATGTGGGCCTCAACCCTGGGACTCATCCCCAAAACTGATACTGATGTGGGCCTCGACCCTAGGACTCATCCTCAAAACTGATACTGATGTGGGCCTCGACCCTGGGAATCATCCTCAAAACTGATACTGATGATGGTTCATTCCCGAACCGTGCTGTATGAGAAAGGGTAGACTGGTCGCCCCCAGTTCTCGGTTCATTTTACTGCTCTTTGCTGCTTTCATTAGGTCAAGGTAGATCTCCTGATGTGCTGTTACATACCAACATAATGTATTGCCTCTCACGAGATAATCCTGATAGCTAAACATTTTTTTGTCCTCAAAGGATGCTTAGTGTCGAAACCATAGAACCTTCAAAGTACTTGATACGCTCAAATCTGATCGTCTGAATGAGTGATCTAAACTAGACTCCCAGTGTGTGTGTGCCAATGTTCTTTCGTAACTTAATCCTTAAGTAAGCCAACTCGATGATTTTGTCTCGGAGAATTGGATCAATGGGTCTAACCAACCTAGATGTCTTGATTATACTCTGTGATTACTTCATCCTACTCAACATGATATGGTTTTCTTCTTTTTTCTTTTGTCTCTTTCTTTTCTTTCTTTTCATTTTTGAACTATTTTTTTTCTTTTTTTTTTCTTTTTCTCTTTTCTTTCTTTCTCTTTTTTTCGACACACCTACCCTTTAAGGTAGCATTTCTCCTCATGGTGCTCCTAATACTCGCCCATGGGTAGCTTCACCCTTATCCATTATAGGTGGTCTATTTTTTTTTTCTTTTTAGAGACTTTTTCTTCGTTTCCAACCATATCACATATCGTAACATAAGTAAACCAGGATGGACATCTAGGCAAGCGGTCATTCACTAATCCGCCATCTCTCAACTAGTCATCTCGCCGACTACTCAGGCTTCTACTGCTAAGATCCCGTAATCAAGTGCTTGCGAGTCTAGCCGAGATCAACTACTCAGAATACCAGATGAGAGCACACCTCACACTTATCATTTCTAGGGTTTCTCCCTACAGCAAACAATGTCATCACCGAACATATGCCTAACCATCAATGACTTCTCTCTCTCTCCCTTTTTTATATTTTTTTTTCACTCACTCCACTGGAATTCTTCCTTTCAACCACTGATAATATGGGATTCGCCCCCCTGGGATTCCTTCCCAAAACTGATATTGATATGTTGCTGCTTCTGGTTGGCTTGCATTTGCCACTTTCTATGTCTCTCCTGTGAATACAAAACAAAACAGACACAAAAAGAGAATGCAAATATATTACGTGTATGCATGCATGCATGAATGAATTTCATATTCCGTTGGGTTAGGTCTTCCACCAATTCCCTTGGTGACTGCTCGGTCTTCTCTTCCTTTAGGCAAAATACTGCTTTAATCTATCCACGTTGATCGGCTTGGTGAACTCGTTCCCTTCTAAATTTGACAGTCTCACTGCCCCATTTCCCATTACTTTCTGGACTATGTAGGGTCCTTCCCAGTTGGGTCTGAATTTTCCTATCGGGTCTGCCGTCGATGGCTTCGACTGCTTAAGCACCAGATCACCCATTTTGATCTTGGTAGGACGCACCTTCTTGTTGAACGCTCGAGCCAACCTTTTCTGGTATAACTGCATATGTTGTAAAGACTTCATTCTCTTCTCATCCAGGAATGTCAACTGTTCAAACCTCTGCGAGGCCCACTTTCGTTCAGGTAGCTCTGCTTCCGCTAATACCCGTAAAGACTATATTTCAACTTCCATCGGCACTACTGCTTCCATTCCGTAGACCAAAGAGTAAGGCGTGGCTCCCGTTGCTGTTCTCACAGATGTTCTGTACCCCCACAGGGCGTACGGCAGCTTATTGACCCGATCTTTATAGTTCTCTGTCATTTTGGCTAACATCTTCTTTATTGTTTTATTGACTACGTCGACTGCCCCATTTGCATGTGGTCTGTAAGGCGACGACTTATGATGTCATATTCTATACTTCTGTAGCATTGCTTTCGTTTGTCCTTGAAACTGAACTCTATTGTCCGTTACTACATGATGCGGCATTCAATATCAACACATAAGGTTCCGGGCTATAAACTTCGCCATCCGCTTTTGCAAGTGGCTCATGTATTCTTGAGCCCAAATAGCATCATCTTGTAGCAATATGTACTCCATTCTATGACAAAGGCAGTCTTATGCTTGTCCTCTTCAGCCATAAGAACCTAATTATATCCCGAGAATCCATCTATGAACAAGTTCATGGTAGATAAAGTCGCACTATCAACCAACACGTCTATGTGGGGTAAGGGAAAATCATCCTTCGGGCAAGCTTTGTTAAGGTCTCTTTAATCTACGCACATTCTGACCATGTTTGCCAACCACTCAGGGTACTTTACTACTCTAAGAACCACAATCGAGGGCTTACGAGTATCTCATAGATCAATTACTTAAAGTATCAGATAAAAGTACATCAAGAGTTTATCGTTTCTCAGATTTCTCTTTAAAGCAAATGACTTCATCATCAGATTAATGCTTAACTATTAAGGAAAAAAATTGAACAAGTAGGCAAAATAAATGTCTTATGATTAACGGATGTGACATCATAATTGAATGAGATCAGGAAAACAAACATCCCCATAATTTGCAACTTTGTCTTCTTCCATCTTCTTGCTTTTTTCGGACATCAAATCCTCTAACTGCTTTAATTCTTTTTCCCATTTACTTTCCCCTTTCTGCTTCATTTCATCTTTACTATTGTTGCCCCATATCCTCATGCGGGAAGCTTGGTGGTCGTGAGTTTGGAGGACAGTGCTGTCAGGTAGGCCAGAATTAATCATGTAGGTAGGCGGTGGGACAGGGTGATAGTTAGGTATGGGGTTTCTCTGTGTGTTAGGTTGCTCTTTTTCGGGGTCGGGTATTTTGTGGGAGTCGATGAGGTTCTGGATCTCATGCCTAGGGCGGATGCATTTGTCAGTTTTGTGGCTTTTTTGCTGGTGGAAGTAACAATATAGGTTTAGGTCAAGGTAGCGTGGCACAGGGTTTGGAAGCGGTTTAGGTTTTAAGGGACTTATGAGTCCTTGTTTTTTCATCTTTTTAAACACCTCTGACAAAGGTCTACCGAAACTAGAGAATCACATGTTCCTGATCGGGGCGACCTCACAAGGAGTGGGCTTGGTTCCCAAAGATCTCCTAATGGTCTTTATATTCCGGTCTCAGAACTGTCTATTATCGGCTATATGGGGTGTGGTCAAACTGGTCACAGCGGCGGTCAACACTTGCAACTGCTCGGTAATCTTAGTGAGAATATTCTCCAGTTGATCCATACGAGATCCCTCGTTCTCTGATTCGCTCATGTTTGCTAACGGGTTTTTGACAAGTCTTCCCTCTTCCCTAACCCAACGGGTATCTATGGTGTCTCTTAAAACTGCATGTTAGCATGTATGCGTGTAATGCATGAAATATACAAGCCCATCAAGATTTGTATACTAGTTGGCCCATTATCACTTCAAAGCATTCAATCATACTATTATGCGGTGCAAACTTGTCCCAGTTGAAAAGGCCCAACAAGTTTACACTTTTGCGATAACATGGCTAAACAACTTCAAATGATAAGAGGCCCAAAAATAAAATGACCCAATGGCATTTTAGAAGCTTTTGGCCCATTTTTCAAAGGACATGAACTCGTCCCAATTTAAGTGGCCCGACAAGTTCACATCTCTTGGCAAGAAGTCCAACTGAATCCAAAAGAGGATGGTTCTAAACACAAGCATAAAGAAATAATTTCTACTACTCATATAACTATGGTTCACATGTGGGTTTACGGGAGTGTAGACAAAGGCTCCCGCTGATGAAGGATTACTCACAACTAGGACTCCCCACTCAAGGGTTCGAGCGACCAAGTGAGCGCACCTTTTTTATACCTTAATGTACGTGCCAATGAGTTATGGTGCGTGACTGACTGTCAAATGGATTTCCTATTGTAGATTCCCCAGAGGGATGGTGGAGCGAACTCTCTTAAATACCCAAGCCTCTTAGGCTCTTATCGCATTGGTGACAGGAATAAACAACAAGTCCTCCAAATAAGTCCATCACAATGAGCTACGGGTGAATGATTATATAGGTGCCTTCACAGCTTTTCCTTATAGAAAGGTAGTGAATGAAGGAAGACACCAAACCATCACCTACCCTTAATAATGCCTTTGATTAAACCCTTTCAACCCATGGTAGACACAGTCAACTAAAGCACAAATTACAAACATTACAAGACATTATTTCGGGGCCGGTTCCCTATCCACAGTGGAGTTACCAGACTGTAGGACACAGAAATCGGTGACGCTGTTCCAGGCTCGCGGCCCGGTCAGGAGTACGGAGTAGCCCGCTGGGGACTAAACCGGAGAATAAAGGAGTTGCCACCCAGTGTGAACTGGGAAATGACTTAAGGCCGCACTCACCCCTCGCAAGGGAAGACCTCAAACCGTTGGGTTCATAATGGTCCCTTCTTATGCCACTTGTAATGAATGGATTTGTGCAATAATTTAACCAAGTCTACGCAACATAAATTTGCAAAAGTAATCAATGTCTAAGTTCATATACGGCCTATATCTAAGTTTGCATGCATAAAAATAAGTTGGAATAACGGTAAGCACACAACTCTTGAATATTAACATATGCAGAAACATAGATAAATCATGCATAAAAAATAAATAACATATTAAACGACTAAATCATGCTTAGAAAAATAAATAACATACTAAACGACTAAATCATGCTTAAACACAAGGTCGGATGAAACGAAATATGAGTGTCTCTCAAGCGGTACGTGGCATTGTATCCCGAGTGCAGACCGCACTACCGTCCATTCGGATTCGGCTACGTAATTTACGTCTGGGTTTCCATCCGATATACCGCAAGAGAGAACACATATTTCATTCATCCCATGGCCACAACATACATGAATCTATCATACGCATGCGAAGTAATAACAATAACTAACGGAAAGAAAGTGCGGGAATAAATGAAAAGGGTGCCATCAGGTCTAACCTCTTAAGTCGTTTCTTGGAAGTGCGTTACACGGTTGTTGGAAGGGTTGATGCTCCGCAACTTTTCTGATTTACTGGTTCGTTGTTTTCCTTCGATGTCTCACTGTTTTGGGCTGCTATTTGCTCATTATTTCTGCGGTATTCGGGCTGTGTTTCGGGGCAGAATTATCAGTTTATTGGGTGTGTTAGGGCTGCGGTTTTGGGGTAATTTATTGGACTGTTTTGCTACTTTGTTGATCAGTTTGGTGGCTCGGTTTGGACGCAGTTTATTTATTGATTTTTGTTGGTTTGGGTCAGTGGATGGGGCTTGTTTTATTTGTTTTTTTATTCGGTTAGTGGGCAGAGTGAGTTGGCTTGGTTTAGGTTGCTTTGGCGAGGGCTTTCATTTAGTCAAGGGCCGTGAGGGTGTTAGCTAATGGTCAGCAGTGGCTTGGGTTTACTGATGCCATCAATTTCATTAGCTTATGTGAGGGATTTTAGGGGTGTAAGGTAGAGAGAGGTTGTTGCTTTGGTCGTGAATGGAGTTGGCTGAGGGGGCAGTCTCTGGTCGACAGCTAATGGGCTGAGTGTGCTGAGGTTTAACGTGATCAGTGAGGGCTACATGAGTGTGTGATCAGTGAGGGCTGTGGCATGAGGGGTATATCATGTGTGTTTATGTATGTGTAAGGAAGCTATGTGCGTGAAGAATGTGGCAGTTTAAGGTTTGATTCGGCTTGTTGTGTGAGGTGTTTTATGGCCGATGTGGGAGTGAATTGAGAGTCTTGTGATCTTGTGTGCGTGAAGTGCATGGCCTGTGTGTGGTCAGTGGGTTGTGTCAGGTTGCTGTTTAATGTCTGTGTTTTTGTGAGGGAAGGCTGTTGCGGAGGGTTGAGAGAGGTGATAGAGGCGAGAGATAGAAGATGGGCGTAAGAGAGGGAAGTGGTTGCGTGAGAGTTGAATGAGAGAAGCGAGGGCAGTGTGGTTTATGTCTTTTTCGTTTACATGATGGAGGGGCTGTGGGGTTTTGTGTAGGTGGCTTTTTGTTGTTCACGTAAAGACCATCTCTTGAAGCATACCACATGTGCGACCGATGTAGGATTGAGGGTTGGCTGAGTGATTTAGTTATTTGTGGGTGGCTTCTGGCTGATGAAGAGTTTGTTGATGAGTAGTCTCGGCTGAGGGGTTGTTGGCTATATTGTTGGTTCGTTACTGGAGTTCACGTGTGGCGACAATGGAGAGGGATTTTGGAGTGCTTTTTACGTGAATCGGCCAGGGTTATTTCCTTTGTGTTTTCGTGAATCAAGCTAGGGGAAGAATGGAGAGGACTTGTGCTTCTTATTGGAGAGGGTTGAGGTTGTTGGTGGATTGCATTGATGGGGAGGCTATTTAATTGCTTTGTTGTTTAGTGGAGGGTTGATGTGGTGTATTTGACTTAGGGGAAGATCATTTAATTGGGGGGCTGTTGGTGGAGGCTATTTAATTGCTTTGTTGAAAGTGGGATGTGAATTGCTTGTTGTGGTCTTCACGTGGTGGGCTAGGTTTGTTTTGGCTTCTTGTGCATGGTTAGTGTGTGCATGAGGTGATAGAAGTTGAAGGGGCGCATGTTTGAGAAGCTATGGAGGGAGGATAGGCGTGAGAGAGGAGAGTATATGGTGTCATTTTCTTTATGTGATGTCGTGAATGAGTTAGAAGAAGAAAGGACGTTAGTTATCCAGAGAGGGGTATAGGTGAGAGCGAGTGAGGTCGTGTGTCTGTTTAGGGTTTGGGTCGGGGATAAATTTTAAAACAAAGGTCTAACGAGCAAACCCGAAGCTAAGCAAACAAATAAAATCCAATGAGGTATCGATTTCCGACTTTTCCCTTCCAACGTCTGTTTCCCGCGACTTCCGCAACTTAAGAGGTAGTGCCTCCATACGAGGCTTATCATCGGGACTTATATGCAAAAATGTAGTGCCTACACATATTCTTTCATGTCATATGAAAATATTCTAAGTTATAAAGAAATGATACTAACAATTACTTTGACTTTAGATCGACGTCAGGGTACTCGAAGGTCACCAACGCCGTGTACCGCCCCCGATTTTCTATAGTACTGTGAATAGGGTACTTGTAACATTCCGATAATCTTAACGACTATTATGTTATGGGATGCATGATATATGATATAAATTATGTTAGCACATGTATACACTCATGAAATGACTTTTTGGTCATTCAGCAAATTTCTTGCAATTCCGATACGCAATTCATTCTAAGATTAAATTCGAACAGCCCATGTTATTTAAGTGTAAATTTTTTCATATGATCTTCGATTTTTATGAAATTTATATCATCGAAAATATAAGATCGAGATCTACAACTTTCAAGTAGAACATTTGTCTAAATTCGAACCAGAATTAGGTAAAACATACAGCTCAAAAATTCGAATGAATAGTACCTGTAGACCTATCTAGAAAATTCTGCATTTCTCTACAAAATTCTGATTTTTCTTCAAAAAAAAACATTACCAATTATTCAATTCAGACCTTAGTATAAATATGATCACTATTCAAGCTCCCCTAACAATTTTGAGAAAGAGAGAAACGTGAGATGGGAGAAAAGAAAGAAAGAAAAAGAAAGAGGGGGAAGCCTTTTTCCTTACCAAAAATTGAGGAAGAAACAAGCACAAACAAACCCACAACAAGCTAGAAGGAGAAGTATCAAGCCTAGAAGACTTGAGTGATGAAGGAAATCAAGTTAAGAGTGGCAGAAAAGCCCGGGCCCGGTCCGACCCGGTCCGGCCCGCTCGGGGTAAAAAAAACTAAGGCAGGGCCCTTTGATCAAAAGCCGGGCTTAGCAATTTTGGCCCGGGCCAAAATCTATATATATATATATATTAATATGTTTGTAGCTTTTAAATTGTTAATTTATCGATGAAACTTTCATTTATTTGTGAATTGTCTTTGCATATAGTGTGAATGTATTTTGTATTTGTATGTTTCTAATTTTTTTTAATTTTTTTAAAAAACAAATGGGCCGAATAAAGCCTGGGCCCGAGCCCGACCCGGAAGACACCAGGGTCGGGCTTTTCCCAGGCCCGGGCTTTTTTTTGCTTTGTCGGGCTCGGGCCGGGCTTATCAAAGCCTGGGCCCGGCCCGGCCCATTGCCACCCTTAAATCAAGTGAAATGAGGTAAGAGAATCTTGACCCAAATTTTGGAATGTAGAATTTTGGTGATATGATGTTATGTTGGTCGGCATGCTAAGGATTGCATCTAGATGGATAAACAACTATGTGATTGAGTGTAATAAAAAAATGCCCAAAGTTTGAAAATCCTCAAGGTTAAACTAAAATAAGAATTATGAGATTAGGGGGTTGCCTGTTGGGATATATGACCTGGAGCATCATGTAATGTAAACGATATTATGTTTAATGAAATAAAATGATGCATTGTTCATTTATCAAAGTGATTGTTTAATATCGCAAATTGTATATTATCATGTTTACCCTAGATTACTAATGTACCTTCAGACTTAGTGTATGAATGTCATACACAAGAGGATTTAAGTCTAAAGTTAGTAATCTAAAATAGTCCATGGAGAGCAAACAAAGCGGGTAATTTGTTTTTGGTTTATCTATAGCGGCAGTCCATTCTATAACTATATGGCGACCTTGATCCGGGATTGTCCATATGGAGACATGAGAATTGAAGCACTTTGTATGATGTGATCTTATAGGACTGGACCCAGATAAAAATGAGTTTCTTATAATATCCTTTAAATAAATAAATTCATTTCGATCTATCAGATGGTTATATATTGATTGATCTTAATCCTAAGTGTACTACGAACTCATGCATGGCAGGCTATGTCATTTGATTTACAAAGGTGAGGTTGGTGTAGCAATCTCGACCAATAACTACATACTTTTGGGACATGGTTTGGTGTGTAGCTGGGGACATTTTACATAGATATGGAGTTCACTACTTCTTGCGAGAAGTAGAGGAGTATCTTCCTTAACGGCTAATTCGGTACTTGAATGGTTAGAGAGCTCAAGGCTTTCTATTACGAATAGAAAGATTAATATTCATAATGGTTATAAATAAATCATTTATTAGAGAATCAATGGTACTTAAGGTAGAAAAATAATTAGAGGAGTATAACAGACATTATGACCCGGCTCTAATTACGAGATACTCGTGAAGGGTTAATCCGTATGTAATGACTATATCAATGTACACCGACATGGTTCGACTTATTTTATCTATCTGCGGCAACGAGAGTTCAGCTTCGGGTTTTCAGTGGAATAACCCGGAGTTAATATTTCAGAATATTTAATTAAGAGATTAATTAATATTTCGGGATTATTGGAGCTCGGAACCGTAGGTCCATTTGGTACATGTGCTAGCTCGATATACTATAGCAGATTAAATATAATTGTATAGTCCAATTATATACTAATATATGAAAATATTATTAATATGATTAATAAATTATTTTGTCACACTTGAAACTATATGTTAAAATTTAATATATGGTTGTAATAATTATATGATAATTATTAAATACATTATATTAAATTATATATGATTAATTTAATAAGGCTAAGATTGTAATTTCTAAAATTTGGGTTTTGGAAACCCTTGGATTCAATTTGGAAGTCACACCTTTTATTAGGTGATAACATATTAATTTTTGTAACATTTTTCCAATTATGGTAATTGAAAATTTGATGTTAAAAAATTTTGAATTATTCCTTGCCTTGGTCGAAACTTCCTAGGTGGAAAGGGGAATGGTTTTCTTTATTTTGGAAATGATAAACCCTAAGTATAAAAAGAATTTTCTTTTTCTTTTTTGCTCAAGCCTCTCATTCTAACCCTAGCTACCTTATTCTTCATCCAAGAATTCTCTCACGTGTTGAGAAATACAAAATAAGAACAAAAGAAAAAGAAACTAAAAGAAAAACCTTGTGTTACGTGAATCTCTAAAGTGTTTAGGAATTATTTTTGTTAGTCTAGCTGATCGGTTGTAAACACACACATTACGCAAGAGCAAGTATCGCTCAAGTAGTATAAAATATATCAATCCCACGAGGACTTAATACCTAAACTATTAATTTATGAAGCTAAATTTCTATACATATCTATTTGATTTGATTGTTGTTTTAATGGTGATTTTAACTAGAAACTAGTAAATGAAGCAATGCAAAAGTAAATTAAAAGAAATCAATATTATGAAATCATCTAGGGTTGTGAATCATTCCAATATTCTTTTAAAGATGAAGTGATTATCTTATGTTTGTGCAATATATCCGTTTATTAACCTGGAACACGAAAATATGCAAAAGCCTCTATCGATGGTCAGATGCAAACACCCAAAATAACCCAATTAACTATATTTCTATGTTAACCAAGTTACCCGAATTCATTAAGCTCAAGTTCCAATTATGCCTACCCACGCCCAACAGGTATATGTCTATCCTGAAAAGAAATCTCTAAGGTGAATGTGAGATCGTGAGCTATTGAGTTTAAGGCTGAAACCTAAAATCTCTTTGTCAAGTTCATTTTAAGTTTACCAAATCAATCTTATTAGTGGCCAGTTAATAAGAAGCATTAAAAATTAAGACTCAATAAATAAACATATACATCACACAAGACACAAAATAACCAACTTATAAACCTATGGTATTGGAATTCATCACAACCCTAGATAATGTATTTAGTTACGACACATATTTAGGATTACTAAAGACATAAATAGATAAAACATTATAAAGCAAATTTGAATACTAAAAGGGTAAATATTACAACAATAAAATAAAATGCTGGAGTTTGGGGATCCATTTTTTTTTTATTTCAAATCTAGAAATCTCCCTTATTATAATATATAAATTTTCGTTATATTACCAATCGACCATATTGGCGGTACCCTGATTAAGTCAAATTTGAATTAATTCCAACCGATCATAAAGGCGGTATCCAATTAAGTCAGGTTAAAATTAATTTAATTAAGTTCGACCGACCAATAAGGCGGTATCCAATTAAGTCAGATTTTAAGATAATTTATATATTATAAAATAAGGAAGATTAATCTAAATTATAAGAATAAAAGTTTTACCTTCACTCCTGCAGAAAAAAGTTACCTACTCATACTTTTAAGTAAAACAAAGAAAGATTTATTACTTAAAATAAAAATTAAATACAAGAAAACTGAAATTAAGCAAACAAGATATTATATTCTTAGTATTCTAAAGAAATTTCCCATAAGAAAGTATGAATTTTCCTTCTGAATAAGGCCTCTATTTATAGGCTTCAAAAATGGGTCGCGTTGCGACGCAAAGGGCTTGTGCATCGTGATGCGTGCTACAGTAGATGGCGGATGTCGGTAGACTAAATTACTTGCTCGGCGTCGCGACACGTGAGGGCTTGGGCGTCGCGACGCTGACGTCATGATGACCCAAATGATGACACGTGTCGGCAGACTGAATTATTATACTAACGTCATGATGACGTGGTGATGACGCACGTGATGACGTGGTGATGAACTGTGTAGACAGCTGAATAATTGAGGCGCGTCGCGACTCGTGAACAGTAAATTTCCCATTTTACCATTTTTCATTTGTTTTTCGTCGTTTTAGCCCCGATTTGATTCCAGCGAGTCCCGATATTTTATTTATCTATAAAATAACACAAATCATATCAAAATATTCATAATACCCGAGAAATTATATATAAAATATTAAGTAAAATAGGTGGTAAATATTGATATATTTACCACTTATCACACCCCAAACCTAATATTTTGCTAGTCTTCGAGCAAAATAAATAAAATAAAATGCAATTAACAACTTAAAAATAAAACTCAACTAAGTCACTTTCATAGGGATCATGGTTGCATTTAGCGTATGCAACAAGCCTTTAAACCCCTAGGTGTCTCTAGTGGACGAGTTGTAGTCTCGTGAGAGCTTACAGCGACGATACCAAAAAACGTCAATCAAATGTACAATCAAACACACAAAACAAGTTAGTGACTAAACAAGCGAAAGTCTTATCCAAGTTAATAGTTGTTTTCTTTCTTTTTAAATAACCAAATAAGTAAATTCTCCTATTATTTTTACCATTCTCCATATACACAACCAACAATGTATTAATCAATTCATTGTGCCCATAATATTCGTAAGTGTAGCTGTAAAGAGAATAATATTTTTTTCTTAAAGTTATATCAGAATTCACACCTTTTTTGGCAATGGATTTTATTTTATTTATTTTTTTATATAACATCTTCAATCCTTGTAGCGAGCTTTGGGCCAATGACTCCCAAACCAGTTGGCTTTAGGGCACTAGGTGTTAAAACACCCATACAGACTTAATTACTCGGATCTCAGATGTTAAAAGTTCTACCGTTTGACGTGAAAAATCACTGCTTACTGAGGCAAGACGTTCGGTTACTAAGTAGAAACTTTATTATTATTAACTTAGGCTTTACCGTTTGACGCGAACAACACTGCTTACTGAGGCAATACATCCGGTTACTAAGTAAAAGCATGGTTAATTATTTATATACACAATTTTTTTATTCCATTGCTTTTATATGCTATTTCCAATAAATTAGAGCACTGAATATTACAAACTTTCACTTACAACCCATGTATGTATGTTACCATGCATGTTGATAATACCTGTCAAATGAGCCTATGAAGTTTAAATTTAAGTAAATATTATGGAGAATTCACGAATTTGAAATAATTCAAAATGATATAAATAAAAATTAACTTGTTACTAATTAGACAGAGATACGTCTCAGGAGTGGAAAATCCTTACACAGCTATCTCAAAACACAATTCCACCTAGTTAGACAAGTTAAAAACATAAAATTATTTTTTTTTTGACTAAAACAACACAAAGAAAAATAAAAACAAGATACTAGTCAACTATTCCCCTCCTCCAAACCTAATTGAGACATTATCCCCAATGTCTAAATGGAAGACGAAGAGTTTAGAAAACAGTACCTGGTTAGCGTAGAATTCTACATCTAAAAAGAAAACTAAAGGTTAAGATCCATATTTATCCGACGCTTCTTACCACGATCATTATTAGACCAGTTTATCTTGGAAATGATAGGGTCAATTTTTGGTTCGAAGGCTAAGTGTTGGTCAATTAAATCATTGGTTGTTCTAGCAGTGAAGATGATATCTTTTAAGGGTTTTGAAAGGAACCCATTTCTCCTGGCATCTTCTAGAAACAAAAAAAGAAAGTAAAAAAATCCATTAATATTAAACAGTCTAATTGGTTTATGGTGTATGTTCAAGTTCGCCCAAGATATCACTGTGAAAATTTCCTCCATCGTGCCCAAGCCACATGGCAAAGCAATAAAAGCATCAGCATGATTAATCATTTCAACAAGTCATTCGGACATACCTGGCACGATGCATTCCTCTCCGTTTGATTTTCCGATAAGATTTGCGTCCGCCAAAGGTTTTGGGATGATTCCCAAAACTTGACTACCTCTTTCCTGTACGGCCTTTAAAACATAACCCATCAGTCCAAGATTGCCACCGCCATATAATAAATGCATATTCATTTCAACTATGACTCTACCCAATTCTTTTGCTGCCTCAACAAATTCTGGCTTAGATCCAGAACTAGACATGCAAAACACATAGATATTCATGACTCGTCTTCTTAAAGTTGCTTCCATTTTTTTTAAATATTACTCTCTCAAATCTGGATGTGTTGAAGAGAGCAATGACGAGCTGAATTTATAGATCCTGAAAAGGGCGAGTAATAATAGCACTAGTACCTACCAAATGACAATTATTAGCTGAACAGTAAATTAAATCATGAAAGTCAAAAAATCTGGATCCTTTCGGCGAAAATAAAAGAAAATAACAAAACAAATCACAATTATTAGTTAAAGACAAAGAAATAATAATATGTACAGGAAGTAACAGCTTGAATGACATCTATGTGTCAGGGACAAGCTTCATATCCAATTTTCTTATAAATTAGCAAACATGGTCTTTTCTAGTCAGATTCTCGAGACTAAATTGTTTTATTTCTCTTCGAAACTGTGTATGTAAATTGTGAATTGTGTGATAGACATATCCACTAGGATTCATGATAGACATATCTAAAGATTTCTTACTCATGCCATCCCTAATGAAATTTATTTTATCTTCGTGATTATCAGACACCATTCCTAAAGAACGACAATGAGTATTGCATGTACAGCGTGCACATTTATAACAAACACCTAATCGTTTAGCTCTTCTTTTCTTAGCATAGGTGCTTTTTCCTAAACCAGACAGAAAAGAAATAAAATAGACAGATGACTCACCTGCCAATGAGATTCGTGCATCAATTATCCAACTGATATCACTAGGAATACCTTTGATCATCAAAAGTCTCATTCTTTCAATGCGTGATTTGTAGACTTTCATCAGAGAGTTTTGAGGGAGAGAAGGAAAGTGCTTGTGAAGTTTTACGAGAACGTCTTACATCTTATCCGTGACTTTTAATACAAAAATTAAACACATAAAATTAAACAAACAAAATCTCAATATATACACAAATTTCATGGGTTGCCTCCCTGTTAGCGCTAAGTTTAACATCATCAGTTAGACATGACTGCCCAAACGTTAGGCTGGATCAGCAAGTGTGAGACTCTCTTTTTGACGTTTGATGGATTCTCCCTAATAGTGTTTGATATGTTGGCTGTTAAATTTGAATGTATCATTGGAGTTTGTGTCATGTAGCTCAACGGCTCCATATTGTAAAACTTGGGTGATTACAAATGGACCTGACCACCATGATTTTAGCTTGCCATGGGAAAGTTTCAACCTTGAGTTGTATAACAATACTCGCTGCCCTGGTTCCAATTGGCTGCCTACTATTTTCTGATCATGCCACTTCTTGGTCTTTTCTTTATACAGTTTGGCATTCTCATAAGCATAGAGGCTAAATTCCTCCAATTCATTCAATTGGTGGAGCTGTTTCTCTCCTGGTGCTTGAAGATCAAAATTTAGCTTTTTCAGTGCCTAGTATGCTTTATGCTTGAGCTCCACAGGCAGATGACATGATTTCCCAAACACCATTCGATATGGGGACATTCCAATTAGTGTCTTGTAAGCTGTCCGGTAGGCCTATAATGCGTCATCTAATTTTATGGACTAGTCCCTCCTTGTTGAACCAACGGTTCTCTCCAAGATTTTTTTGATTTCTATGTTGGAAACTTAAACCTGACCACTTGATTGCGGATGGTAAGTGGTGGCAACTTTAATAGTAAATTCGTATTTGGCTAGGAGTGCATCAAAGTATCTATTGCAGAAGTATGTACCACCATCACTGATGATCGCTCGAGGTGTTCCGAAGCGAGTGAAAAATATTTTTTTTAAGGAATCTTAACACCATTTTAGAGTCATTTGATGGTAGTGCTGTTGCTTCAACCCATTTGGAGACATAATCTACTGCAACCAAAATGTACAGGTTTACATATGATAGAACAAAGCGTCTCATAAAATCAATTCCCCATACATCAAATATCTCCACTTCGAGAATGCTTTGAAGAGGTCATTCATTTCTCCTCTAAATATTTCATGTTCTCTAGCACCTGTCATATTGAAGAATAAACCTGATTGTAGGACTTGGGCTACAGTTTTATCTCCGCTAAAGTGTCCGCCGTATGGTGATGAATGACAATGCTGCAGGACACTATTGACCTCCTTCTGTGGTACACAACGCTGCAATAACTGATCTGCACAACGTTTTAATAGGTATGGCTCATCCCAAACATAGTGCTTGACTTCATTGAAGAATTTCTTCCATTGCTGATGTGTCCATTCCAACGGCCATTTCCCTGATACTATGTAGTTCACATAGTCATCATACCATGGGACTTCCTACTGCTTGATGGAAAACAATTGTTCATCTGGAAAAATTTCTTTGATTGTCAATTCATTGCTAGTTGTACCTCCATTCTCGAGCCTTGACAAGTGATCTGCCACTTGATTTTCTGTCACCTTCCTATCTCGAATCTCCACGTCAAATTCTTAAAGTAGAAGCACCCAACGGATCAATCTAGGTTTGGCATCTTTCTTGGGATCAAGTATTTGATTGCTGAATGATATGTGTAGACCACCACTTTGGGACCCAGCAAATAGGAGCAGAATTTATCAAAAGCAAACACAACTATGAGCAACTCATTTTCAGTTGTGTAGTTGAGTTGTGCTTCATTCAAAATTTTTCTGGCGTAGTAAATGGTGTGAAAAACTTTCGCCTTACGTTATCCCAATACTGCACCTACAGTAAAATCACTAGCATTGCACATCACTTCAAATGGGAGCGTCCAATCTGGTGCTACTATAATGGAGGCAGAGACCAATTTCTTTTTCAAGATCTTGAAAGCATGGTGGCATTCTTTGGTGAAGTGGAAAGGCACGTCTTTCTCCAGTAGATTGCATAGAGGTTTGGCAATCTTGGAGAAATCTTTGATGAATCTCTAGTAAAATCCTGCATGCCCAAGAAAACTTCGAATCCCTTTGATGAATGATGGTGGAGGTAATTTCTCTACTATCTCAATATTTGCTTTGTCTATCTCGATTCTTTTCAGTGAGATCTGATGTCCCAGGACAATGCCTTCCTGCACCATAAAGTGGCATTTCTCCCAGTTGAGTACCGGGTTTGTATCTTCAGATCTTTGTAATACTTTTTTCAGATTTTGCAAGTAATGGTAGAACGAGTCTCTAAATACTGAGAAGTCATCCTTGAAGAATTCCATGCTTTGTTTTATCATGTCTGAAAGGATGGCAATCATGTATCGTTGAAATATGGCAGGAGCATTATAGAGCCCAAATGGCATCCTATGGAAAGCAAAAGTACCATACGAGCATGTGAAAGTAGTTTTCTCTTGATCTTCTAGGGCGATGGCAATCTGATTATACCCCGAGTATCCATCCAAAAAATAGTAAAATTCATGACCCGCTAGTCTATCTAGCATCTGGTCAATGAATGGTAGCGGGAAATGATCCTTCTGTGTTGCTTTGTTCAGCTTCCTGTAGTCCATACATACTCTCCATCCAGTTATTTTCCTTGTTGGAATCAGCTCGTTCTTTTCATTTATGACTATAGTCATTCCTCATTTCTTGGATACACATTGCATGGGATTTACCCAAGAGCTATCAAAGATGTGGTAGATAAAGCATGCATCTAACCATTTGATGATTTCTTTCTTAACAACTTCCCTCATGATTGGATTCAGTCTTCGTTGATGCTCCACTGTGGCTATATACTTATCGTTCATCAAGATTTAGTGCATGTAAAATGATGGACTGATGCCGCGAATGTCTGTTATAGTCCAGTCAATAGCTCTTTTGTGCTCGCGTATCACTCTCAGTAACTTATCTTCCTGCACCCATGTTAGCAACGAAGAAATAATCATAGGTAAATCAAAAGAGTTTTCCAAGTATGCATACCTAAGATGGTTCAGAAGTGGCTTTAGTTCCAACTGTCGTGGTTCTTCAATCGAGGGCTTGATTCGTTTATAATTCAGTAATTCTAAGCTTTCCACCTGTGGTGTCGATCTGAAGCGAGAAACTTCATCAAGATAGTTGATACATTCTAGAATCTCATCAGTTAATTCCTTGTCAGTAATGTTGGTGATGCATGCTTCAAGTTTGCGAGTGGAAAGTTGCTTTGCATCTGTTTTCTGGATGATACTATCTATTACATCAAGTCTGAAATATCCCTCCTGCATTTCTTCATTCAGGAATTTCATGGCTTTGAAAACATTGAATGTTACTTCTTAGTCCTACACCCTCATGGTTAGTTCACTTTTTTGTACATCAATAATGGTTCGACCTGTAGCCAATAATGGTCTCCCGAGGATGATGGGTACATCTTTGTCTTCCTCCATGTCAAAGACAATGAAATCTGCTGGGAAAATGAATTTGTCAACTTTGACAAGCACATCTTCCACTGCACCTCTCAAAAATATGAGTGATCTATCAGCAAGTTGCAGAGTGACAGAGGTGGTCTTTGCTTCTCCAAGCTGCAGTTTCCTGTAAATAGACAAAGACATCAAGTTAATACTAGCACCTAAATCACAAAAAGCTTTACCGAAGTAATGTTCTCCTATGGTGCAAGGGATGGTGAAACTACCAGGATCCTTCAACTTTTGGGGGAGCTTCCTCTGAACGATGGTGCTGCATTCTTCTGTCAATGCTATAGTCTCGTAATTTCCCAATCTTCACTTTCGTGAAAGAATATCTTTCATGAATTTGACATAACTAGGCATTTGCTCCAACGCTTCTGCAAATGGAATGTTAATATACAGCTTTTTGAATATCTCCAGGAATCGAGCAAATTGCTTGTCCAGTTTGTGTTTGTGGAGACGCTGTGGAAAAGGTGGAGGTGGAGTAAATCTTTCTCGATCAATTTCTTTTGCCTCTTTTTCCTCCATCTATGGATCTGATTCATTGATTTCTTTTGGAATATTCTCAGTAGATGCCTTGACTCCAACATCTTTGTTGATTTCAGTGCCGCTTTTCAACGTGATAGCTTGGCATTGCTCATTCCATTTGTTCCTTGGATTTGGTTATGTGTTGCTAGGAATGGTACCTTGCGGTCTGTAACTCTGCGCATTGGCCAGTTGTCCCAATTGATTTTCCAGTGCCTTTATAGAAGCTGATTGCTTTGAAACATATCATCATATGATGCTGCTTGTTTTTGAAACATAGCATCATATTTGGCTTCTTACTTTTTCATCTGGGCAAGCACTTCTGCTATTCCTGGTTCTTTTTCATACTACTAGCTCTTATTCTGCTATTGGAATCCGGATAGTGGATTGTTCATTTGCCCTGAAGTGTTGCTCCATGTAAAATTGGGATGATTCATCCAACCTGGGTTGTAGGTATTGGAATATGGATTGTTCCCATGTCTGTTGAAGTTGCTGACATAGTTCACAATCTCATCATGTTGGTTGTAAGATTCTGCCTCTGGTGCTCCTACATATGGTGAACTTGTGGATCCAGCATCAACCTGAATGCTAAGAGTTTCTTGGCTTTTGCAAATCTGATCCAACTTGGCATTCATAGTTGAGTTGGTTCCTACTTCGTGGATTCCTGCTATTCGATGGATCATGCTTCTCTCTGTTGGCCACAAGGAATTATTGTTGGTCATTTCTTCAATTAAGTCACAGCTCTGATCTTCTCCTTTTGCCACTAATGCTCCTCCAGCAGCAGCATCTATTGTAGTTCTCATTAGTCCAGAAAGTCCATTGTAGAAGGTTTGGACTTGTAGCCACTTTGCAATCTCATGGTGAGGACATTTTCGAAGCAATTCCTTCTATCTTTCCCATGTTTCGCAGAGGGATTCTGAGTCATGTTGCACAAAGGATTTGATGTCGTTCATCAGCTTTGCTGTTCTTGCTGGTGGAAAGTATTTTACAAGGAATTTGGGGGCTAGAGTATTCCAAGTTGTGATGGAACCTGCTGGTAGTGAATGGAGCCAAGCCTTAGCTCTATCTTTCAAAGAATATGGGAACACACACAGACGTATTGCTTCTTCTGCCGCTCGGTTGTAATTTAATGTGCCATAAACTTCCAGGAAGTTGCTGATGTGGGCATTAGGATCTTCAGTTGCACTTCCTCCAAACTAAACTGATTGTTGTATCATCTAAATGCATGTTTTTATGTCACAAGCATTTGTGGGTAATGGAGGAAGTACAATACATGATATGAAGCCGTCAACCACCAGAATTATTCTATCTCGAATGGGAATTGGTGGTGCAACTTCCAAAGGTTCAGGTTCTTGATTGTACATGTTTATCAGTGCTTCTTGGCCTTCTCGCCATTCCCTTATCAACTGTTTGATAATTCTTTCAATTTATGGGTCAAGCCGACAGATTTCAAAGCTTCTGATTCTTCTCGTGTAGTGTCTGAGAACTTGAAACACAAGAAAGTAAAAATAATAAGTAAAAACAAATTAGATACAAGTAAAGTATCTAACCTCAAAATTAATAGTAAAACATAAATAAGTCCCCGGCAACGGCGCCAAAAACTTGATTGTGGTAAACACACACATTACGCAAGCGCACGTATCGCTCAAGTTGTATAAAATGTATCGATACCACGAGGACGTAATACATAAGCTATTAATTTATGAAGCTAAATTTCTTCACGTATATAATTGATTTGATTGTTGTTTTGATGGTGATTTTAACTAGAAACTAATAAATAAAGCAATGCAAAAGTAAATTAAAAGAAATCAATATTATGAAATCATCTAGGGTTGTGAATCATTCCAATATTATTTTAAAGATGAAGTGATTATCTTATGTTTGTGCAATATATCGGTTTATTAACCTGGAACACGAAAATATACAAAAGCCTATGTTGATGGTCAGATGCAAACACTAAAAGTAACCCAATTAACTATATGTCTATATTAACCAAGTTGCCCGAATTCATTAAGTTCAAGTTCCTATTATGGCTACCCACGCCTGACAGGTATATCTCTATCCTGGAAGGAAATCTCTAAGGTGAATGTGAGATCGTGAGCTATTGAGTCTAAGGCTGAAACTTAAAATCTCTTTGTCAAGTTCATTTTAAGTTTACCAAATCAATCTTACTAGTGGCCAGTTAATAAGAAGCATTAAGATTAAGACTCAATAAATAAACATATACATCACACAAGACACAAAATAACCAACTTATAAACCTATGGTATTTGAATTCACCACAACACTAGATAATGTATTTAGTTACGACATATATCTATGATTACTAGAGACATAAATAAATAAAACCTTATAAAGAAAATTTGAAAACTAAAAAGGTAAATATTACAACAATGAAATAAAATGCTGGACTTTGGGGATCCATTTTTATTATTTCAAATCTAGAAATCTCATTTATTATAATATATAAATTTGTATTATATTACTAACCGACCATAAAGGTAGTATCCAATTAAGTGAGGTTAATATTAATTTAATTAAGTCCAACCGAGCAATAAAGTGGTATCCAATTAAGTCAAGTTTTAAGATAAATAATGGAGATTAATCTAAATTATAATAATAAAAGTTTCACATTCACCCTAGTAGAAAGAAGTTACCTACTCATATTTCTAAGTAAACAAAAGAAATATGTGTTACTTAAAATAAATATTAAATACAAGAAAACTGAAATTAAGCAAACAAGATACTCTCTTCTTAGTATTCTAAGGAAATTCCCCAGTAGAAAGTATGAATTTTCCTTCTCAATCAGACCTCTATTTATAGGCTTCAAAAACGGGCCGCGTCGCGACGCAAAGAGCTTATGTGTCGCGATGCACGCTACAGTAGATGACGGTTGTCGACAGACTGAATTATTGGCTCGGCGTCGCGACGCGTGAAGGCGTGGGCATCATGACGCTGACGTCATGATGACCTAAATGATGACGCGTGTCGGTAGATTGAATTATTATGCTAACGTCATGATGATGTGATGATGACACAGTTATGACGCCTGTCGGCATCTGAATAATTGAGGCGCATCGCGACATAAAAGGCTTATGTGTCGCGACTCATGAATAGTAAATTTTCCATTTTGCCATTTTTCATTCATTTTTCACCGTTTTAGCCCCGATTTGATTCCAGCGAGTACCGATATTTTATTTATCTACAAAATAACACAAAATATTCAAAATATTCACAATACCCGAGAAACTATACAAAATATTAAGTAAAAGGGGTGGTGAATATAGATATATTTACCGCTAATCACTAGCCCACACTAGTTTCTGTTGGTTGCGAGACAAAACATGACAGTCCTTTTGGTGTTGAACCAAAATCCATCTCATTCCTTTTCCTTAGTGTTAGGGATATGCCCTATACCCAACTTGTGGATGGGCTATATGTACATGTATTTGTAATATTTTCATTAATTAATAAAATGGCAATCTTTATTATACTTGTCTTATATAACTTATATGAATCATCAACACTGTAATAAAGCCCTTGGAGTAATAAGACGATGGCTTTCACGCCTTATGAGAATCATTACTCTTAAATATTCCTAGTCATAGTTTTGTGAATAATCTGGGCGTTCACAAAGTGGAGAGACTAGCATAATGATATGATCCGCCCTTAAGTGGGGTAGCCGATCTCATAGGCTACTAGCGGAGATCCGTCCGCTTGGTGTATCACATGGATGCATGAGTTGCTCGTGTCCATCGAACTGATCGCCAAAAGTTTTCATATGGAGTGTTTATCCCATGTGTCTGTGAGAACTTTCATGTATCGATTATATGACTAGTCCTTTGACTTGAGGTCTTTACAATCTTATGTGTGGATCAAATAACTTTGACATTCTCCTTCTCCGGTTAAAAACAACCGGTCATAAGGGTATGATTGGGTCATTTGTTGAAACACATGAAGTTTGTAAAGATACAATAGAGAATCGCCACTCTCTCGGATAATATTTTCTTATAAAATTATTATTTAAGTTCGCGGGTTGATATGTGTGATCAGTGCTTGAGACTGTGGCCACAGCGGAAGAATCATGTGAGATTCTTGGGCTAGCACGATTCATAACACTATCAACATCATACCTTTGACTATATGGGTAGACAGTTTTCATATCCTAGGTCAATAGGTGGGGATACAGTGAGGCGATGGACCGTATCATATGTAAATCTCATACAGAATGGGTATATATATCTTTCCTTCTCATTTGGGGGCCTTGGCATGTTGCTAGATGTCAACCTTGGTCATTGAAATCGAACGACCATCTGATCGGAGGATAATTTATGTTCGATTAAATTATCACGATTCATTTCATGTCCAACTTGGGAGGAACCCAAAAGGTCACACACAACAAAGTCGAAATCAATGGTTAACAGTGCACAGTACAAATATAACAGCATATATGATTGTTGTAGGAATTGTTCATAAATGGTTCAATGTGTTTAATTATTGAACAGATCATTTATGAGGTCCATAGTGGCTTAGGGATTGGTGAATGACGATGGGGGCACTTTGGGAATTGGAATAAAAAAAATAAATTAATATTTATGTGAATAATAATTTTTTTTTATTTGTTTTGAATTCCAATTCGGCCCAAACTCTTATTAGGGTTTTATAATCTCATTAAACCACTAAATTAAGATCCAATGGCTAAGATTAAATTAGCTTTTATCCCACATTAGATTCTTAATTAATTTTGTTGTCTTTGGAGCACTATATAAACTCAACGAATTCTTCACAATTTTTTTACACCAAAACCTTTCATATCTTGGGTTTATATAAGTGAGCAACTCTAAAGTTTAAGAATAAGCCACTGATTTTGAGGATCCTTAAGTTTAATTGACTAGAGGAACCTCGAGTTAAAAGTTTTGAGGTATTTGCCTAGGCTAGCACCAAGGGCAAAATACTCGTGCACTCAAGGCGTAGTCTTGCCGTTGAGTTTTGGCTTTGGTGTGTGCATCTTTGGAGGCCACACACTTGGGTGGCTCTTTGGAACGTGGAAGAGCTTGCTGAGTTCGATATTAGAATTCATCACAACCCCAGATAACTAACTTAGTTACGACACATAACTAGGGCTAGTAAAAACTAAAATAAAATAAAAGACATAAAGTAAAATGCTGAAAAGTAAATTGCTGAAAAGTAAATGACGGAAAGTAAATGCTGAAATTAAATACTGAAAATTAAATGCTGAATAGTAAATACTGAAAGTAAATTGCTTAAAATTAAATGCTGAAAGTAAATTGCTGAAAAGTAAATTGCTGAAAAGTAAATGCTGAAAGTAAATTGCTGAAAAGTAAATAAAGTAAAAATACAATAAAAGAAAATGATGAGGTAAAAGGATACACTTTTATTACTTCTATTTTAGATATCTCCCTTAATATAATATATTAAATTTTCATGATAATTACCAACCAGCCATATAGGCGGTATCCAGATTAAGTCAAATTAATAATTAATTACCAACCGACCAATCAGGCGGTATCCAGTTTAGTCAGGTTAAAACCAATTTAAATAATTACCAACCGACCAATATGGCGGTATCCTCGTTAAGTCAGGTTTTAACTAGTTTATATATTATAATTAAGGGATATTAATCTATATATTAGTAATAAAAGTTTTACCTTTTACCCCAACAAATGGGAGTTACCTCCTCATTACTGAAAAGTAAAAACTGAAAATTAAAGAAAGAAAAGTAATGTGCGTAAAAGTAAATTGCGGAAATAAAAACTGAAAAGTAAAGAAAAGAAAGTGCGAATGCTGAAATTAATTACTGAAAGCTGTAAATAAACAAACAAGATACAATCTTCTTAGTATTCTTAAGGAATTCCTTAGAAGAAAGTATGAATTTTACAAATGAAATGGCTTGGTATTTATAGGCAAAATTTTGCCTCCATCAAATCATCCACCAAATCCATTATTAATTGCTCCACTAATTGCTCCACTAATTACTCCACAAAATCCATTATTAATTGCTCCACTAATTGCTTATCATGTTTGGTGGTGATTTGATAATTTTTATTATTTATTTATTAATTTATTTTTTGCTTTGAAAATGATTGAAAATGACTTTAATAATTACACACAACACACTTCTGGATGGTTCATCACTTTCGGGCATGAAATCTTCAGAATTAGAAATTATTTTGTCTTTCCAAGTTGTAGAACTTTGAGTCTTCTTTAATCTGGAACTTGAATCAGCTAAATCCAATATTGGAGTAAGACGTTATGCCCAAAATACGACAAATGCACAAAACTAGAATTTCCAAAACTGCACTTCGTTGAAAAGTCCTTTCAAGTTTCCAATCTCCAAAATTAATATGTCAAATCCAATTTTTGCCCTTATTTGACCCATATTTCGTCCTTAATGATTTCATTGGGTTCCAATATTATTTTATCTGCAAAATAAACTAAAACACATCAAAACGTTCATCAAACCCGAGAAACTAAACAAAATATTAAGTAAAAGGGGCAGTAAATATTGATATATTTTCCGCTCATCACTAGTCCTGCCATTGCATCTATGATCCTTTTGGCCTTCTGTCTTATGATTGGCCCTGTTGGTACTTGTAATGGTTCTAGTTTGATGTTGGCCGTGTCCCCTGGTGCTTCAAGTGGGACTTGGTTCATGTTAGTTACCGCGTATGGTCTTAGAATTGTTACTGATATTGCCTGATTTAATTCAGCTAAAATACTAAGACATCTGAGACCAATTGGGGTATGAAAAATGGTGAGAGTCACTATTCCATTAGTTTTCAACAATGGACAGATCTTCACGCTGACATGTTTATGGACGCTCACACGGATTCTACGCATCGAAAAAAGCCACCATTATAAGCCTTAATTTTCAATTTAGCATGTTGTTGTTGCTTTTGGTGCTATACTAGTTTACTGGTTTGAGTCCGTAATAGATCCTAAGATTGAGGTATACTAAGGATCAAGTAATGAGAAAGTTTATGAGTATTATTACTAATGTTTGTATCTGTATTGAATTCTGCATACCAAAAGGTCTCCTCACTCTCTTTTCCATATAGCACGAGATGATTTCATTGAGGTACATTGGGATACATTGATGTTTATTGTGATTGCATCTTTAACTCCCTTAAGAGCTACTAGGAACATTCTATTCAGAGGAATAACTAAAGTGTACACCTATAACTAAGTCAATAAAGGTCTTGATATCTCTCTTAAGGGGAATGAACTTGATAACTCGTTCGATAGTTTCAAATATCTTCTTTAAGGCTTTTCCATTAATCATGAATGTTAGACCGTTGGTATAAACTAGGTTATAATATAATGAAGGGCTTGTGAGTGTAGTGTTAAGTGAAGGTTTGTGGTTAGGGTTCTCTGGATTTGAGTTTTCCAACTTTCAAGTAGATAGAAAATTTCGAATAAGGAGGTTTTCTTTGAAAGAATGTTAGCATTGTCTGGTGAGCCAGAAAAGAATGATATTTAAAGGATTAGAACATTATATGCACTTTAGATTTTATAGTGGATTCCAGTGAATATTTCGATATTCATTGTACTATGGTATCTGTTCGAGACTAAAACTTCTATATAACTTACTCATGTTCTACTCGTCTGTGATGCTACTATGCTGATAGAGTTCCTATATATTCTTGTTCCCGAATAGTTTCGTCTTACTACCCCATTATTCCTCAATGAAAGGTGTAGCTAACTCTCAACATACTTCGGCACCCTGTCGCATTTCCAAATATCATATCATTATTTTTGGTTGGAAAATAATCTACGGATGACCTCGGCTATCTTTGTAGAATATTCTCTATTAGGGTAAATCCAGACATACTAAAAGATCGAGGATACTGTAGAGTAGCCCATTATATATGGGTACCCCGGGTATACCACACATATAAGACATTATCACCCTCCAACTACAGTCAATGACCCCAAGACCATGCTCTGAAACCATCTTTGTAACATCCCTAGTGCGGAGATGTTACCAGCAGGTGATGTATCTTCACCACCACCCTAAGCCTCTAACCATTTCTAAACTTCCTTGACTATGTTACTATAACAGACATTTATTAAACTTTTTCACGAACCAATTAGTGTTGTACGAACAACTTACTGACTTTAAATAAATACTTATACCTCATTTAAATAATATCATATACCTTTAGACTTGACTTATACCGACATACATACATTATATCTGAGTGCGAATAACAAACTTAGCATGACAGACCCATAATCTAGTGACTGCAGTAATCTTAATTCCTCGATCACAGGCTCATGTTCTGCTATGGCTCACCAGATAAAGTTACCTGCAAAATAAATTATGGAGTTAGGGGGGTCAGTTCGTTTGAACGACCCGGTGAGTGGATACTAAGAATAACAAACCATAAGAAAAAATCTAAAACATGTCCATAAACTATTTTTCATGCATGTATCATCGAAAACGCCAAGTCGCGCTGAAAGACTGAGCGAGGAACGAAGGATCCCTTGTCGATAAGGTAACGGGTCAATCAACATCTGATGGACGAAACCCTAAACAAGCGCCCCGACGGGAAGACAATGATAAGTCGTAAAAGAAAATATAAAAACAAGCAATAAGCATCGGGACAGAAACATATCATCAATCGAGCGTCTCAGCGAAAACATGTCGATAATTCAAAAAATCATGAAAACATTAGCCAAGCGCTGAGACGGAATTCTTATATCGATTAAAACTTCAAAACTTAAAATATTTTAAATTATAAGTCTAGAAAACATAAAATAAAACATCCAACTCGCTATGGAATCGCTAATGATATGAGCTCTTGTCAGTAACATATAATAAATCAAATTCATTAGACTAGGTATAAGCACTTTATTTTTGCATAAAGCCCAATGATGAGCCTCATAACGAGGCACTACCTGATAAGTCGCGGAAGTCGCGGGAAACAGATGTCGGAAGGAAAAATTCAAAAAAAAATTAATATCTTATCAAATTTAACTCATTTGTTTAGCCTCGGGTTCACTTGATTGATCTCTGTTTTAAATATTAGACTCGGCCCAAAACCCCCGCAACCCATAAAAGTCCACATACCCATACACACACATCCAAAACCCATGCAACCCTTTTAGGCCCACACGCCCAAGCCTAATCCAAAACAATTTAATCACATGTAACTATAAAAACACCACAAAACCAAAACCCTAGGGACTCTTTGGACTCTCTCGACACACGCCAATACCAGCCAAACTCAAATCTCTCTTCTCTCGGTAAACCTACAATAAAACCTAAACACTTTCACCTCTCTCGTCTCTCTCCCTTCTCTCTCTAAACATACTCACGACAATTTAAGCTGAAAACCCTAGCTCTATCGGTAACAACAAACACAAAAGAACCTTAGAGACTCACGTCCCTCTCTCTCTCTTTTTCCCTCACTCTCACGACAAACCCACCAAATGAAACCCTAAAGTGCTCTCTATTCCCCTAAGACTCTCTCGCCTCTCTCATATCCCCCCTCTCTCTCGGCCACAAACAAAAAAAATAAACCTTGATCACTTCACCCAGCCCCCTCCTCTCTCTACCCTTCTCGCCACTCAGCCTCTCTCTCTTAGCAAAAAGAAACAAAAAGTAAAACCCTAAATTCATGTCACCATCTCCTCTCTCTCTCTCTCTACCTCACGCACATTCACCCATCAACTTTCATGGCAACAAAAACAAAATAATAACTCAGACCTCTCAAACCCTAACACATACACACACCGACTAGACACCCCCACCGATCAAAGCAAAACAAAAACCACAAGCGGTGCCCTCACCGACCAAATAAACAACCCTACACGTGAGACACAGCCCACTCACACAAAGACACAGCCCACTCACTCAACACACATGTCCCTTAAGCCACACCAAAGTAACACACACAGGCCACATCATCGAGCCACCAAGCAATAGTCACAAAGCTGCCCATACACTCGGCTGACCACTCTCAAAACACACATCTCTCTCGGCACAGACTATATACCTTGCTCACCAAATACAAGCCACGCACGCACACTACCCTCATCACCGAGAAGAACCAAGCAAAACAATAACCCTAAAACAGTACCGAAAATCTGCCAACTGACCGCCAAAACCAGTAACAAAAACAGCCCCGAAATAGTCCCTAAAACACCCCGAAACAGTCCCTAAAACACCCTAAAACAATCCAAAAAATCATCCCAAAACCAGCCCCAAAAACCGTAGAAAAACAACAGTAAAAATAGAGAAACCAGCAGCTCAAAACAGCGAAATAGTGAACAAAAGTGTTGAACCAGTGAACCAGAAAAGCCGTGGAGTATTAACCCTTCCGGCGACGTCTCAACTCCCTTCCGAGAAGCGACTTAGAAGGTAAGACCTGAGGACCCTCTCTTTAATATTTGTTTTGTTATCCCGGACACGGCATGCTTGGTTGGATGTGGAATGTGTCCAACCGGGCATGCGAGATCCCACACTAACTGCCAAACCCCTTAGTCACATTTGATTTCTTTAATATGTTTGTTATTTATTTTTTATGTTCATTTATTGTCTGTGTTTATTATTCTGCTATTTACTTTCCATTTGTTATTCCATTATTTATTTATTTATCGCTGATTGTTAGTGCGCATGGCTATTTACATTGGATTGAAGGTCCCCCCCATTTGCGGGAAATGCCTGAAGGCAGCCTTTACCATGATATTTTGCTGCGCCGGACGAGGTATGCTTGGTTGGATGTGAAATACGTTCAACCATACATACGAGATCCCATATAGATTTCGTCCAAGTCTCTTAGTCGCATCTCTTTTCTTTTATTTCGTTATTCATTTCGTGTTGTTCCGTTAGTTATTTATTCATCGTTATTTAGTGCACATGGGCTACTTACATCGGATTAAAGGTCACCCTATTTGCGGGAAATGCCTGAAGGCAGCCTTTACCATGATATTTCACCGCGCCGGACGAGGTATGCTTGGTTGGATGTGAAATACGTCCAACCGGGCATACGAGGTCCCATATAGATGTCGGCCAAGTCTCTTTGTCACATCTCTTCTCCTTTTATTCTGCCATTATTTTTTCTTTTTTGTTATTTATTTATTTATCGTATTCGTCATCGCGCATTTCCTTTATGTTATTTATTTAGTTATACGCCTTTCTATTGCTTTTTTAGTTATCGTTTCGTATTCATTCCATTAGTTATCTTTATTTATTCTATCGCATCACTTCACATTTATTTCCATGATTGCATTGTGTTAACGCTTGAGTGTTGCCTCTTGTGGTATATCAGATGGAAACCCAGACATAAATTCTGTAGCCGAATCCGAATGGACGGTAGTGCGGTCTGTACTTGGGATACAACTCCATGTACCACTTGAGAAATATTCATGCATGTGTTTATGTCATTGTAGATGTCATTTTTATAATCCCGTTCGAACGCGTTTCCGAACGCTACACGAACGCATGCATTCTGCCTCACTCCGTTCGAACGCGTTCTCGAACGCTACATGAACAAACACACACTAGACAGACTCTTTCATCATATTTTATGCATGTTTGCCTCTTTAGTTATTTCTTTTTGCATCATGTGTTTACTTATCTCTCTTTAATATTAACGCTTTTAGTGTTATTATTAATTTACATTATCATGCTTCTTTGTTTAATATATTTGTGGAATTATGCCTTTGCTTTCATTTTTATTTATATTTATGGGTGTGTAAACTTGTATGTTATTTGAATTATCTTGCATGTGTTGCATAGACTTGGTTATATCATGCGTAAACCCGTTCATTGCAACTGGCACAAGTAAGAGACCATTCTGAACCCAACGGTTTGAGGTCTTCCCTTGCGAGGGGTGAGTGTGACCTTAAATCATTTCCCAGTTCACACTGGGTGGCGACTCCTTTATTCTCCGGTTTAGTCCCCCACGGGCTATTCCGTACTCCCAACGGGCCGCGAGCCCGGACAGCGTCGCCTATCTCTATACTTGTGTCCACACTAGGCATGGTAAAAGTAATTCTTAAATATTAATTAGGCTATGAAAAGCATGAGATACCAAATTCACTAAAAATTCAGGGTACTCATGTCATCTAAGAATTTTACGGACCTAGATTCTAAGTTACGGAAGTATGGTAGCGAAATTTCAAATTCTGCATAATCGTTAAAATCTCATGCTCAAAGGTAAATTCGAAAATTCACTATAATTAATTCGAATAGAATCAAGGGCTGAAATTTTAATAGAATGGCCTTTCATGTGTCTTGTTTATGTCGATTTTTACTTATCTCAGTTTCAATTTCGGAAACTCAAGTTCTAAATCGAAATTCATTGTTCAGAACAAATGAGGTGCAGTAGCAGCAGGTCTTTCAACTTCAAAAATTTGGTTTGGCTTCATCCTAAGCCCAAATTTTTTTTATTTTTGGATATGTTACTCTCTTATACCTCTTTCTTACTGTTAATTTTACGGTTCAGTATTTGGACATCAAAAACTCAGCTTATGACCATTCTTCTTGACCTGTGCAGAAACAGTTTCAGGTAACTTCACTACTCAATTTCCTTATTTTTCCCTCTTCCTTAATACCCTTAGTGCAGCAACCCCCAACAGAATTTTCACTATTATAAATACTCTTTATTACATATAAAATCTGTTAGGGTTGGTGCTCCGAGCGCCAATTTTATTATGTATTTCTATGTAAATACTAATGTAACGTTTTATTATGAATAAAATGAACAGTTTCTTTTATATAACTTCATTTTTAATATGGTAAAGACGTAACCGACCTTAGAATGATTAGTTATGATATGTTGCAAAAGCGTCGCAACTGACATTAAGTTGTATCATGACGTTGTCATTCTTAGACAGTTCCCAGTCAAGGTTTACACTACTGGTCAGTAAAGTAAACCCGTAGAGACTGGTACATGTCGTATATTGGAATCTTGGATTCGATGGTTTCTCAATGAACCATGAGTCTTGGAGACTCGTATAGACGTGTAGGTATTTATCAGATAAATACTGAACGACTCACCGAAGATTCTTAATAGATGGTACACCACGTCAATAAGAATCTTCTCGGGTTGAGTGAGCATAGTGATTCTTTGACTTGAGATACCACTGTGGATATCTGAGTTATCCTCCACACTTAGATGGCAGTCACGTCACGGATCTATTTAGATCAGACCTCCGTCTGTTCGTTGGGTGGACTGATGCTTAGATATCCTGTGTGTATCAAGATATGATATGTCAGCTCTGTGTACAGAGCATATGTATTCAATATGGAATTAACAATCTGTTAAATCCATGGGCCCGTGGTACACTGTAGAAATTAGTTCTAAGTGTTTTTTTTTAGGGATTGCTAATAGAAACGTCGACGTGATTATATCTATAGAGATTTGAAGTTTGTATCTATATCTCTGGATTAATCTGGATACCTGTGACGGAGGGATTATACGTATGCAGTGACCTCGACCTGTATGATTCAGCGAGTTTATCCGTGTTCGTCATAATTAGGGGGGGTGAATTATAGACACGAAATTGATTTCGTGACGGATATATGTGAATCTAGAGAGTCTCACTAATGAAATTTACTCGTAGAGCACTAGGCAACTGTTATAAATAATATTGATTATTTATAACTCGTTTAATGGTTAAACAGGAAATACATGCAATCGGACCTAAAGGTCATTTCCGAATTAATGTGTATTGTATTTAATATATGATATTATTAAATACACATTAATTAAATATCAATTTGTGATATTTATAATTATATCATGAATATACGTTATTTGAGATATTTTAATGTAAATATAATATATATTTAAGATATTTATATTTATTAATTATTATTTAATTGTTAAATAATTAAAATTAATTTATAAAATAAATATCTTTTTATGTCATGCTTAATTTGGAAATGGCAGTTATAATTGGAACAATATTTGATACTTTATTAAAGATAGGATTTGCTTTATTAAAGCAATAAATGTGGACAATTAAATTCAAACAGATTTAAGTATTGATATTTAATTTTTTGGTTTGAAAATTCGGCAAGGGTGAATTGGTTTTATCAAAGTTTTGATTCAATCTTGGTCATTCACGCAACATCAACAAAACATACAAAAAGAAAAAAAATTGAGAGCATTTTGAAAGAAAAAAAAACAAATGCAAAAATTGGATTTTTTTGTAAGTATTTTATTCTTCTTCTTCATGAAAAATGTTTCATAATTCTTGGCTTCAATTGTGTAGTTGAGATAATGCCTCTTACTCTTTTATTTGTAATTAAATTTGTTGGATGCTTGTTGGATGTGTTTATGCATGTAAAATTAATTTATTTGCTTATTAATGTAATTAAGCTTAATAAATTAATTAGAAAATTAAAGTTTCTATTCTAGAGTTAATTAGCCATTCAGATTAGCCTAGAATTTTTCTTGATTAATTTGCGATGGTGAGAATTAATTTGGTGTGGTAATTTGAAGATTAAAGTATTGAATTTCTTTAATTTAGTGTAAATTGCCTAATTTGAGTGATTTATAAAATTAGGATTCTTAACCCACTCAAATTTGGGGCTTTTCATATATATTCTTTAATTTGATGTATATTGATGCATGTTAAATTTGGGATTAATTAGATTTGATCTTGATGTGTGTTTTGAACAAATTGGGCCAAATGCAATAATTAAAATCTGGGCTGTTTTGTAAATTCTGGAAAATTCTGGGCAGTGGCCCAAATCTGGAAAAATTTTTGGTTTTGTTGCAAACTTGAAAAAATTATTTTGGGATTAATTTGGAATTAATTAATATGTAATTGACATATTTAAAACTAAAATAATTAATTTACAAAGTTAGGTTGGGTAATTTTGTAATTAAAAGAAATATGATTTCTTGTGTTATTTTTCATAATTAAGTATTGGTTAATTAAATAAATAAGTTTATTAATTATTTCAAGAAAAAATTTTGAAATCGGAAAAATCGTTTTTCGCGTTCCGCTGCGCTAACCCTGTAATTACCAATAAAAATTCAACAAATCTGCTTAATTTCTTAATTTAATCTAAGTTATATATTTTGCTGAACACTTGGCGTGCAATATGCCCATTTAAACACCAATCTCACTGTTTTTTGTCATCTTGATTACCTATTCTCTCATTTTACACCAACATTGCATAACTTCAAGATTGAAATTATTTGCAAAACAGACATTAATCATGTTAGAACTATACTAAATACACCTTTCTTCATTATACCATTCCCAATGCATTAAAGACACTTCACCCCATTTAATTCTTCATCATTAAAAGGCACAAAATACATTCCCCACCTATGGATTAACCCGTAGAATATTTAACTTGAAATCTACTTTTCTTAAGTCAAGACAGTTACTTGAAATCGAGTAAGTGATGAAAAATAATTTTAGAAATTGTAACAAGAAAAATAAAAAATAAATAAAATATGATACACCTTGGACGTGAGGCCCATTATAGATAAAAGGACGTGGTATATCATGTGCCGGGTCAATATGTCATCTCTCTCACAACAAACGGGCCCCGCATAATTGTGCGATCCGCGTGTTTTGAGAGAGATGACATATACACCCGACACATAATATAACTTTCGGATTAGAGGAGGAGGAAACTTTTTTGGGGCCCATTTTCCACTTTTAATGTCAACCACCATTTAGTAAACAATATAGATTTTTCTTCTTTCTTTTTCCTTCTCCTCTTTCACGCGTATGTGACTTCCTCTCCTCCTTCATTTTCTTTTCTTCCTTCGACCAACTGAGCTTTTACATCACAATCATGCCAACCACCCAAATGTTTAATTGCCAAATCTTTTCAATTAATTCCCCAAATGATGAAGTGTCTTATTTTTCAAGAGAAGCAAAGGAAATCTAATCCCTAAAATTTCCCCTCTTGCCGATCCTGTTATAATTTTGGGGTTATTGGCTTTCAATTTTTTTTAGGTAAGAAACTTCATTTAATTACCTTCTTTGATTAATTTATTTAGTTATATACTAAATTTATTACATAGATCTTAGTGTGTGTTGGATTTGGGGGTTGTTAGAAAACATGTTGGGAATGAAGTTTGTTATGTTAATGTAATAGATTTGTGTTGCTTCTTGATTGTTTTGAGTAATATACAATGTGGGTGAGCCATTGAGGGAGAAAATTTGGAGAGGAAATGGCCCCTGAGTTTCGGCCAAGGAGGAGATTATTTGAGTGTGATGTTGTTTCTGGATGGCGGCTGTGGCGTGAATGAGGGGTGTGATGTGGTGGTAATAATTGAGTGTTGTGTTGATGAAAATGAAAATGAACTAGTAGAGCATTAAGGCTCTCGAAACTGACTTGGAGGGTAAGGGGATTGTTATTTTCGACTGTTGGCTGTGTATTTGGATATATATATGGGTATGATGTGTACGGGTATGGTGATGTTGGATAATGGTGAAGTGGTCGATAGTGAAGTTTAAGTGTTGGAGTGTTGTGAGGAGTTGAAGAAAGGAAAAGAGGGCAAACTGCCCAGAAATGCCGTAAGAGAGGGGGCTGATTTTTGGTTTGAGTAAACTAAAATGGTAGTAATGTTTTATTAGCAATAGGAAGCTAATATCGTGAGCGTTGGACTAATAAGTGGGGATTGCCTTAATGTGCAAAAGTTGTTAGTTGAAAAGAAATTCTAATTCTAGGTGGATGTGTAGTTAAGAATGAGAAATGTTTGAGGGATAAATACATCTTCTTTAAGTTTAAAGTTGAAATAGACACCAATTGGAAAGGTAAGTAAATGACTGTTACTCAATCTTGTCTCATTTAGGAGAAACGTTTCTTAATATAGACAATCGGTAGCTTGAAACCCTTTGGTCTTATAGTAAAAAATAAGAGTTGAAATGGTAGATAGCATGATTGAATTACATCTAATTCACTTTGCATTTCTTTTGTTTTAAGAAAATCTAGTCAAGAATCTTACATATTTCGTCTAATTGTAGATGGACAGCTCGAACAACCGCACAACTCTCAGTAAATTCTATAACTCGTCACTGTGAGTAGATGCCTCGTTTTATGCTTTTTGTTTAAGTTTCATGTTTAATGTTTACGTTATGATTTGAATCGAGTTTGATTTGTTAATGAATATGCATTGTGATTACATGTTTCCGTCTTAGCGCTTGTTAAATGTTTTTGATATGTTTCTGTTGAGATGCTCGATCGATATTTGTTTCCGCTCTGACGCTTGCTATAATTTTTTTATATTTTTATGACTCATCATATGTTTTCGCCAGGGTGCTTATATAGGGTCTTGTCCATCATAAATAGATTGACCTGCTACCTTGTCGATAAGGGATTGTTTGGTCTTCGCTCAGTCTTCGCGCGCGATTTGGGCGTTGAGCGCTTGATTTGTTTTTGATGACGCATGCATGAAAAACCAGTTTATAAAAATATTTTAGATCTTCTTATGATTTTATTTCTTTTGGTATCTACTCACTAAGTCCACCAAACTCATCCCCCCAGTTTGTTTGTGATTACAGGTTTTCATTCTTTTTGCCACAGACTCTACTTTTGACGGAGATGATGCTTGGATGACAGATATTATTTTACAAAGTCACCATTGATTATTCTTTTGGGCTTTAGAATGTAAGGATTTTTAGTCATATGGGGTATATGTAATAGTAAAGTTTGTAATATTTGGTTATATTATATAAAATATGATATTGTGGGCACGGAGCCCTTGAGTGTTTACTTTGATTTGGATGTGTTATGAGTGGCCTGAGGCCTTGTAATGTGTTTGATGTTATGTTTGGATTTGTTTAATGCTAGACTTTGATCCAGATTGTCTAGTTTTAGGACGGGTCATGTCCCTTTTTTTAAAAATTTTGAAGGCTTATGGAGATGGCTTTACCCTGTCTCCTGTCGGTACCATCATACCTCTGGTGGGGTGTTACAGTTATGGTATTATAGAGGGGTTTTAAAGATTGGGATAGGAGTATGGTGACTTGCGAATGAAGGATAAGGGGTATTTTACATGCGTAGTATGTCCGAGATACTCATATGTAAGATATTGTCTATCTGACATCTGTATTATTCGAGCACATCTTCAAATTATTCATATCATGTATTTCTCAATAAAATCTCATTCTCTTTCAGCTAATACCTTAAAGTTCCTTTTGTAGATCTAATTTATGCCTCTGCAAATGAGAGGTGCACGTGGGAGAGCCCCACAAGAGGTTGCTCCAAATCAAGGCTCATCGATACCACATGAGCCTGTGCCTAGGGGAAGAAGGCGTCCTGCTCGTAGGAGGCACAAGATTAGAGTACCTCATGTAGCTGAAGCACAAGCACCTCAGGCTGCTCCTGTTGGAATGCAGTAAATTCATCTGACTTTGCAAACTCTAGTGAACTTTATGACTCAACAACAACAAAAAGCTCATGCTCAAGTTGTACCTCCCCCACCACCCATCCAAATGCAGCCCCAAGCTCCTATTGGTCAAGGGCAAGAGTTAGTCTTCACATTACAAGAGTTCAAAAAGTTGCACCCATCCACTTTTCTCGGGACTGAGCCTAATCCTAACTCTAATGGCTTCATATAAGAATGTGATCGGATTTGCCAAGAATTAGGGTGTACCCCTGTTAGGGCAGTTCAATTGGTGAGCTTTCAACTTCAAGATCTAGCTCATGCCTAGTACTAATCGTATTGTCAAAATATGCCGGTTACAGCTCCACCTCTTCAATAGGACGAATTCAGTGAAGCTTTCCTAACTTGGTTTTTGCCTGAAAGTGTAAGGGATGTCAGAGCTAGAGATTTTGAACAGTTGGTGCAGAGTGAGCAAATGACTGTGATGGAGTATGATATAGCGTTTACCATATTATTGCGGTTTGCTTCTCATCTTGTTGCTACGGAGGAAATAAAAGTAAAAAGATTTATTAATGAGCTCCGTGACTACTTGTTCAGGTCCATCTTGATAACCCCAGAGATGACTTATGTTGGACAGTTATGACTCATAGCATCACTATTTGTACAGAACATGGTGTTGTTGTACAAATTAACTATGTGACAAAAGAAATTTCTTTTTTATCATTTGTAATTGGATTAACGAGATATATAAATGATAAAAGTCCATGTGATTAGTACCAGATTAATAAGATATGAGACAATATTAATCCACGTAAGGTTTAATCATTAAATATCCATAGTCGTAGTATTATCGAGACTGGACATAAATAATGCGGAATAGGCTAGTATTACACTTATGCGTGTTATGGAAGCGTAATGACATAGTTCTCATATATTTGAGTATTGGATACTCATGTAAGTGTAATAGGAGGTTCTGTTTACCAATGGTACGGAAACAGCTTCGCTCTGGATAGACCCCTCGGAATCTCATTGGTAGTATGACTATGTGTCTATGGGAATCTGAATCGGGGTAGGTGTATTTGGTCTTAACTTGAGACTTGCATCGCTAATACTTGCAACAATCAGTATACTTTGGTTTTGGACGTCCGTGGCTTTAACAAGTTCTGTGTACGCCTCTTCTGGGTATACTGAGAATTGTAGTGTATTGGGTGTGATGTCAAGATGGAAGTATCACTTCAGTCATATGGAGATGATGATCAAGTAGGATACGAAGCTAGTACTCTTATGTACTGTAGTCATCGGGAAAATATGACTAGATCATGATTATCCGATTATAGAGACTAGTTACCAGAAATCCGATATATGCTTCATACGGGGCAGACACAATTCCAGCCCTAGGCCTAGCATGTGATATTGATACTGGATCGTAATACGCAATACTATGTATACTACGCCTGACAAAGATTACATATTCCTTAAAAGAATATTTCTGGAGAATTAGTTAGGCACAACATTTTTCTAAAAGCCAATCATGTCTTGTAAATCGGTAAGTGTTGGTTATTATCTAGGTCCCAAGAAATCCACCGATGACCCAATACACTACGACTCTCTGATAAACCCAGAAGTGGTGTACGCAGAACCGGTTAAAGCCCTGTACCACCAAGACCAAAGTCTACCGATTATCGCAAGTATTAGCGATGCAAGTCTCAGGTTAAGACTATACACACCTACCTTGATTTCGGCCTCCCATAGACACATAGTCATAATACCAATGGGATTCCGAAGGGTCTATCCAAAGCGAAGCTGTTTCCCGTACCATCGGTGAAACACGACCTCCTATCGCACTTGCATAAGTATCCAATACTTATATATATGAGAACTATGCCGTTGTGCCCTTACAACGCACACAAGTGCAATACTAGCCTATTCCGCATTATCGATGTCCAGTCTCGATAATACTCCGGCTAGGGATATTTAATGATTAATCCTTCGGGGACTGATACTGTCTCATATCATTCTCAGTCCAGGAACTAATCATAGGGACCTTTCTTCATTTATATATATCTATGGTGATCTAATCACAAATGATGAGAGTGCAATTTCCTTGTCACATAGTTAATTTGATACAACAACACAATGATCTGTGCAAATAGTGACGCTATGGGTCATTTTGTCCAACAGTAAGAACGTGGTACTAGGTACGCACGAATTCGGAAAGTCCGATGATCGGATTTACTGCCAACATATCCAGGGATCTCATGGGTCGCTTCCCGAAGATGCACTGATGACGTTTGACTCGAATAGAATTAATCTGGGATTAATTAATTATAAGAGAGAAAAAATTAATCTATGATTAATTGCGGAAAGAATTTATCTGGGATAAAATTAGATAAGAAGAGAGAGAACGATTAATTTGGAATTAATCGATTAAAATAATATATTCGATATATTAAATGAAATTAGATTTTATAGCGGAATTAAAATTGGATTTTAATTCGGGCAAACGAATTAATTTAGAATTAATTCGTAAGCGACTTTAATAGTAATTTTGCTAGGCATAATTATTTAATTAAATTTGATTTAATTAAGTCGCAACAGAAAATTCGTTAATTCGGAATTAACGAACTCGAGCCCGATATGTGTTTTGCGGGCCTACTCGGATTTTGAATTAAGTGGGGCCCACATCAAGTCACATCACTAGTCAATCTCATCACTTTATATTGATGGTAGTTGTTAGTAGGTGATGGCTTATTCTTACACAAGCTTAATTTAGTTTTTGATGTGTGATTGACCTTTACCTAATTGGATTTTGGTATATGGTATTTGATTTTTTGGAAAACAATTACATAACAAAAAAAAAAAAAAAACAAAACAACTTCTCTCTCTCCCTACCATAAGGCCGAAACTTCTCCTATTCTCTTAGAAAATTTGTTGCAAATTTTCTTATTTGCTAGCACATTCAAAGATCAAACAAAGGTATTAGGGAAACTTTCCCATTGAGTTTGGAATTCAAAGTTCTAGCTTGGAGCTTAACATACAATCAAAGAGAAGCTTGGAACACTACACAAATGAGCAAAATTTTGGTTATCTACACATCCATATAGCCGATCAAAGTGAGTATCCTTTCTGCAACTTACTTTGTTAATTCACACAATTTTATGCTTAATAGATTCTTGGCATGTTCTTAGAGAACCCAACAATGGTATCAAAATTTTAAGCATGAAATAATTAGGGTGCATAAACTTGAATTTGGGTATTTTTACTTGGAACATGATTTCGTCAAATTGATTGTTTGAGTATGCTTAGATTATGATAACTTAGAGTTATGCATGATTAATTTTGAGAAAAATTGATTAGATAATTTTTCCCTAATTTGGTTGGCTTGGCCGAATACTGAGAGGCCTTTTGTCATGGTGATTTTTTGATTTTTAGGTCATTGGATGTGTTTAAAATGCATGAGTATATTGATTTATGATTTAATCGGATTGAAATCAAAATCAGATATAAAATGCCTAATTGCCGTGAGCATAAAGAAGCATGTTAAAGTTGATTTTGCTACATGAATTGAAAATGATAAAGCATGATTAATTAATTAAATTGGTGTTTTGGAAATGTTGATTTAACTAATTAATTATGGCTATACACTTTAATTAAATAAATTGTGATATTTGGAATATTAGAATTTAATTAATTAGGCTTCAATTTGGAATTGGGCTAAAATTGTTATATTTGGGCCTAATGAGCTTGGTTGGGCCAAATTGGTTTAGGACAATTGGATTGGATCCAAATTGGGCCTAAAACCATTCCGTTAAGTCCAAATATAATAAATGGGCCTTTTAAATTTAATTGGGCCTAATGGGCCGAAATTAATTTTATGGCAAATAGGGTGATTCCTTTATTGGGCCTTGGCATTTGGGTTTGACCCATATTGGCTAAAGCCCATACCTTATGAATTAATAAAAGCTCATTGGACTTTAATTAAATTGGCATTGGATGTTAATTGGACATTTGAGACCCATTAAGATTGGATTTAGAATCTAAGTCTAAAAGGCACATTAATAAAGTGTAATTATTTAATTTGGAATTAAATATGAATTAGTATCGAATACAAATTAAATTGGATTTAAAATTATAGTTCGATATAATTCAAGAATACGCACTTTGAGTACTCATTCTTAAACGAGTTGGACTCGTTCAAATCAAATCGTTGTTTGAACATTGGATGATCACTTAATTCAAAGATTAATTAATTGGATTAGATTTATTGAATAACATGCTTTGTGTGAATACATGGATGTATTGTATGAGTAATGTATATCGGATGGATATTAGATGGGTGAGGGCAATTTTGGAAATTATTGTAATAAATTTAAAATTTATTAAATTGGACCTGCGTGTCCAGCCTTTATCTCTTGACTCTTTGTAATTCTCTTCTCATCAATTCCCCTCAATGTTAATGAGGTTTCTTTATTGTATAATGTAATTGGGTATAAGTTAGAATAGTGCTAGCCGGGGAGAATAAAGTGAGAGATTTGTTCTAGGAACAATTTGTTGTATATCCATCCGCATATCATTATTAATTTTATCGCGCCTTATTATGCTTTTAGAATGCATGTTTAAGGGTGTATGATGAGATCTAATTAAAGATAATAAATTGGTTGCCAATCGCGACAAAAACCCTCATTTTATATTAAGTGTTTTTCCTTCCATTGAGTGATTCTCTCTCAAGATCCAAGATTGACATTGGTTTGTTGGCCAAAGTCAAGACCTTTGTCCATCGCGGATGTGTTTGAATCATGAAAGCTTTGTTTCATATCGTACGCCTTGGGCAAGTTGTGATTTGTTGGCCAAAGTCAAGGTCACTTCTTGTTCATCGACCTCGATTACGAAGCTTTCCCACTGTCAATGGGTCACGCTTAACTGGTTTCATTAAGCTTGTTGAGCCAAAGCCAAGGCTTAGTTGATTCAGAGGAAAAATGTTAGGCAATATATTGGATATATTGGCATATATTGGATATATGTTTTAGACTTGGAAGTCCACCTACTGGATCTAGGAATTGGATGAGATCCAATTGATCTTAGAGATCTACCTAGTTAAGTTTCATACAACTTGTTGGCCAAAGTCAAGGTTGTGTGTTATTGAACTGGATCCTACCCCAGTAGGAAACTAGGTTTCCCGAGTACTCCACAGAGGGTTAGAGGCTCATCGAAAAATAGTTGGAGGCAAGTATTAAATTTTGCAATTTTGTTTAGATACTTGCCAATACGCGCTCATTTCATTTTTCGTCATTAATTATATATATATATATATATTAGTTGGACTAATATTCAATAATTGATTTAATAAAATAGTTGGACTGTATTCAAACTACTTCATTTATAATTGATTATATAATTGGATTATAGCAATCAATATATTTGAATTTAACCAATCAATAGTAGTTGATTATATAGTTAGACTATAGTAATCATTATATTCGATTATATCCGAAATCGTTGATTGGATAGTTGGACTATTGGAATCAAGATAAGTGAAAGATTAGCGTTTAAAACATAATCCGGAGTGAAAATGTCTTTAAGCGGCTTTTAATTTTCCATATTGGAATTAGAATCTCAGGGTAGTCCTGGGAGATGAGAAGTTAATCCATTTGATAGAGCGACCTATCGGACCTAAGCCTGAAGTTGAGCAAATAGTAGAGCATGAGCTTTGGAAGACTCATCGTGATGAAAACTTTAGTGCTCAATCTGTTATGCTTGCCGTAATGACTCCTTAATTTCTTCCTCAGAACTAAGGATTAGATCCTTATAGTATGATATTGAAATTAAAGGATCTTCATAGATCTATTCTTAGATCTTAGAAGTACTAATTGCAAAAGAAAACTCTTGGAGAGTTAATGGCTATGCTCAAGGAGACAGAGCCAGAGATTGCAAAAGGGCAAGAAGCGCAAGGCGCATCTTACTTCAACATCCCAGAAGGTCAAGGCTTGGCCGAAGGCTTCTAGGGATATGAAATAAGGGCAAAGGCAAAATCGTCACAGTCTTCTAGGAAGACAAATGACATATCCCAAGATGTATGCCTAAACTGTGGCAAACGGGGTCACTGGAAGCGTGATTGTCGTATGAACAAAGGCAGACATGAAGGAAGTGGAGACGGGCAAGGCTCCGACTTCAGATATGTTTGTTATAAACATGTCCACTGCTGGTTTTAAAATTGGATTTTAGATACTGGATGTGGTACATAAATATATGTACTGATGTGCGGGATCTGCTGATTAGCAGGACACTAGCTTCAGTTGAGATCGACCTATGAGTCGGAAACATTACATGAGTCGTTGTTTTGGCCGTAGAAACCTAAGTTTTGGAACTGCCCTTTGGGCATGTACTTAAATTAGGAAACTGTTTTAATGTACCTAGTTTGACTAGAAACATTATCTCTATATCTAGTTTTAACCCGTTGTGGGTATACCTTATGCTCCAGAACACTAGGTGTTTTGTTTACAAAGATGATAATGAGATATACACATTAGATGTGAATAACAATATTTATATTTTGAATATAAACAAATCTCAAACATATAATATGACAAATAAAAGCTCAAACTGTATAAATCTGTTGAGACTTAAAAGTGGCATTGTTGTCTGGGACACATTAAACAAGACTCGTATATCCATACTTTCGAAGAATGAATACTAGGATAATTTGATTCTAATTCAAATGATGTCTACGAATCTAGTTATTAGGCAAAGTGTCTAAAATACATTTTACTTGGTAAAAGTGCAAGTGCCACCAATCTGTTAGCCCTCGTTCATAGTGACGTAGTGGGCCCATGTCTAGCTAGGTTAGAGGTGGATATAAATACTTCGTAACCTTACGGATGTGGCATCGCGTTACGGTTATGTGTATCTTATAAAACACAAGTCAGATCTTTTGAGTAATTCAAATGGTTTCGACACGAAGTAAGAGAAAAAGACGGTAAAAGTATTAAAAATATTACGGTCGGACCATATTGTAAAATATTAAACATATGAGTTTCAAGATTACTTGAAAGAGTATAGTATTCTTTTACAGTGGACTCCTCCGGGACACCTCAATTTGATGATGTGTCCGAAACAGAGAAACCGAACTTTGTTGGACATGGTAAGGTTAATGATGAGTCACTCTGAACTACCAATTTCCTTCACAGGATATGCATTAAACAGTGCAATACTTATTTTGAATAAGGTTCCATGTAAATCTGTTAGACAGACTTCATATTAGATATGAACATGAAAGAAACCGGGTTTCTCATTCCTGAAGATTTGGGATGCTGGGCATATAATTGAATGTTTGGATGGTACCAACTAGAACCCAAATCGGATAAGTGCCTATTTGTAGGTTGTCATAGGGAAACCAAAGTATAGTACTATATACAACTCACAATAGAACAATATAATTGTTACTCTCCATGCGGTTTTCCTAAGAGGAATTCCTATATGCAGTGGTAAGTGGGAGGAAAGTAAAACTCGATGAAAATTGGAGTAATACTGTTCCAGGCACCGAGTCCTCACTGAACACAAACAGTTCGTCATAGAAGAAACTGTACCACTAATCTTCGAATACACAAGAACCGCGTAGGTCGGCGAGAGTCAGAAAACAACCTAGGAGGTATGGGTTTCTGATCTCACCTCATGTAGATATCAATCTTATTGAGGAAGATGAACCGGCTACGTATGAGGAAGTGATACAAGGTATCAACTCTTTTTTGGCAAAGTGCGATGAAGTCCGAATAAGATTCCATGTATACCAACTAAGTTTGGACACTGGTTGATTTACCAGAAGGCATTATGTCTATTGGTACTAAATGAGTCTTCAAGGAAGACATACATGGATGGCAACATACAAATGTACAAAGCTAGGCTTGTATAGAAATGGTATCGTCAACGACCTAGTGTCGACTACGACGAAACCTTTTACCCGTTGCCATGATTAAATCCATTCGGATAATGCTTGCTAATGCTGCATGTTTCATTTATGAAATATAACATCCGGATGCCAAAACCGCTTTCCTTAACGGAAACCTTTTGGAGGATGTTTACAACATCCTGATGGTTTTGTCGTACCAAAACAAGCAAACAAGGTTTGCAAGTTAAATTGATCCATTTATAGATTGAAGCAAGCATTGCATTCTTGGAACTAACGTTTTGATAAGATCATAATGGTATATGGTTTCATTCAAACGGTAAAATTCTTGTGTATATAGAAGGTTAGTGGGAGCGCACTGACAATGACTGTCCAATATAATGATGATATATTATTTCTTGGAAATGACATTCCCATAATACAATCGGTGAAAGCTTGGCTTTCATTAAAATTCTCCATGGAATACCTGGGAGAAGCAGGCTTTATTCTAGGAATAAAGATCTACTGGGATAGATCTAGAAAGCTGTTGACAACCCTCCCAGAACTCGAACGTTTTTTAATATATGTGACCTGATGTCTCATATGCTTTGAGCATATGTAGACGCTATAAGGCCAATCCAGGTGATGGTCACTGGATTGATGTGAAGAACATCCTTGAGTATCTTGGACAAACTAATGATGCTTTCTGTAAATATGGGGAAAGAAGAACTTGAGGTGACTAGGTTTACCGCTGCAAGTTTCCAAACCGATAAAGACGACTTTAAGTCACAATAAGGGTACATATTTACTTTGAATAACGGAACAGTGAGCTGGAAATCTTCCAAGCAAGATATTGTTGCCGAATAAATAACAAAAGCGGAATATTGTTGCAGCTGAGGTAACAAAAGAAGCATTTAAGATATATATAATCCTAATTGGATTAGGTTTAGTTCTGTTAGCAGCTAAGCTAGGCTACAACGCAGGCTAAGGAACCGCGGTCTCACCAATGATCCAAGTATATACTTCGCCTATTTCATATGATTCGTCAGATCATACATCGTGGCGATGTGATGATCGAATAAAACGCATCAGATGATAACATTGCAAATCCGCTGACGAATGATGTTTCTCAGCAGAAGTTTGAGCGACCCGTACATAGTTCAGGTGTAGGACACTTGAGTGATTGGCTATAGGCCAAGTGGGAGATTGTTGGACAATTATGACTCATAGCATCACTATTTGTACAGGACATGGTGTTATTGTACAAATTAACTATGTGACAAAGGAAATTGCTCTTTTATCATTTGTAATTGGATTAACGGGATATATAAATGATAAAAGTCCATGTGATTAGTACCAGATTAATAAGATATGAGACAATATTAATCCACGTAAGGTTTAATCATTAAATATCCCTAGTCGTAGTATTATCGAGACTGGACATAGATAATGCGGAATAGGCTAGTATTACACTTTGTGCGTGTTATGGAAGCGTAACAACATAGTTCTCATATATTTGAGTATTGGATACTCATTCAAGTGTAATAGAAGGTTCTGTTTACCGATGGTTTGGAAACAGCTTCGCTATGGATAGACCCATCGGAATCCCATTGGTAGCATGTGATATCGATATTGGTCGTAATACGTAATATTACGTATACTATGCCTGACAAAGATTACATATTCCTTAAAAGAATATTTCTGGAGAATGGGTAGGCACGACGCTTTGTTAGAAGCCAACCATGTCTTGTAAATCGGTAAGAACGTGGTACTGGGTACGCACGAATTCAGATAGTTCGATGACCGGATTTACTGCCAACATATCCAAGGATCTCATGGGTCGCATTCTGAAGATGCACCGATGACGTTTGACTCGAACAGAACTAATCTGAGATTAATTATAAAAGAGAGAAAATTAATCTAGGATTAATTGAGGAAAGAATTTATCTGGGATAAAATTCGATACGAAGAGAGAGAACGATTAATTTGGAATTAATCGATTAAAATAATATATTCGATATATTAAATGAAATTAGATTTCATAGCGGAATTAAAATTGGATTTTAATTCGGGCGAACAATTTAATTTAGAATTAATTCGTAAGGGACTTTAATAGTAATTTTGCTAGGCATAATTATTTAATTAAATTGATTTAATTAAGTCGCAACGAAAAATTTGTTATTCGGAATTAACGAACCCGAGCCGATATGTGTTTTGCGGGCCCACTCGGATTTTGAATTAAGTGGGGCCCACATTAAGTCACATCACTAGTCAATCTCATCATTTTATGTTGATGGAAGTTGTTATTAGGTGATGACTTGTTTCTTACACAAGCTTAATTTAGTTTTTGATGTGTGATTGACCTTTACCTAATTAGATTTTGGTATATGATATTTGATTTTTTGGAAAACAATTACATAACACAAAAAAAACAAAACAAAACAACTTCTCTATCTCCCTACCATAAGGCCGAAACTTCTCATATTCTCTTAGAAAATTTGTTGCAAATTTTCTTCTTTGCTAGCACATTCAAAGATCAAACAAAGGTGTTAGGGAAACTTTCCCATCGAGTTTGGAATTCAAAGTTCTAGCTTGGAGCTCAACATACAATCAAAGAGGAGCTTGGAGCACTACACAAAGGAGCAAAATTTTGGTTATCTACACATCCATATAGCCGATCAAAGTGAGTATCATTTCCCCAACTTACTTTGTTAATTCACACAATTTTATGCTTAATCGATTATTGGCATGTTCTTAGAGAACCCAACAACTTACACACAAGCCTTAAATACAACATTACGGCTTGAAGTAAGAGCGCAAGAGAAGCGCGCGAAGAGGGAGGTTCAGAAGAAGGTAAGGTCTGAAGCAACAGGGAAAACTTCTCAACGGGAGATGGGTAGAACTCATGGGAGGCCTACTTCTTCTTAAGGCATGTATGTCACGGCAGGAAATTTCTTCGTATAGAAATGTTGGGAGAGGTCGTTCTCAGGGTGTTACTTCACAATGTGTGACACAGGCTTTTGTTGTAGACCCGGGGTACTTATTTGTTCTGTTTGTGGTCGACCTCACCGAATGGAGTGCATGAAGGTTTTAGGAGCATTTTTTCTGTGTGGTCAAATGAGGCATTTTGTTAAAGACTATCCCACCCATATACGTCAGCCTTCATAGAACCTATCGGGGGCACCTGGGAATGTCTAGGGGCAGCTTCCTAGGGGACGAGGTTATAGAGATCAGAGATAATTTGAGAGGGGAAAGTCTTCCGAAGGGCGAGGCCATCCATCAGTCGGTAGGGGACATGCGGGGGTTTTTGCTCTAACCCCTCAAGATACTCAAGCTTCAAATGTCATAGTGACAAATATTTTTCAATTGAATCTTTTCATGCTAGAACCTTATTTGATCTTGCAGCCACCCATTCTTTTACATCGTCTCACTTTGCATTGAGTCTGAGAAGAAAATTAGAATTGTTAGAATCTCCACTTGCTGTGTCTACGTCGGTGGGAAGTGCTATTGTAGTGTCAATTATGTTGAAGGCTTACGAAGTTGTACTAGGGCAATGAGTGTACCCTATTGATTTGATTATGTTGGGAATTACTGATTTTGATACAATCCTGGGAATGTATTGGCTATCTCGTTATCATGCCACTTTGATTGTGAGGAGAAAGTGGTGACCTTGCAGGTTCCAAGGGAATTAGAAGTAAAATTTGAGGGGGACAAAAGTGAGGTTCCTAATAATTTGATCTCGGCGATTTATGCACGTAGATTGCTTCGGAAAGGATGTGAAGGCTACTTGGCTTAAGTGATTGATATAAAAGGGAGTCAAATGGAACTTA
>SKCR01043377.1:0-57134 GCA_019454045.1 Zanthoxylum bungeanum | reverse complement strand
TGACATTATTTAGCGAGCACCACTCATATTTTGAATAAGGATGATTCAACGTATAAGATTTCTTATACTGTGAACTATGAGAATGATTCAACATGTATATAATCTTACTCTTATTATTATTTTTTTTTTATAAAGAAGTTGTTTTCAAAATTCGAACGTGTGATCTTTAGATAACAATGGAGTAATTTTCATTATACTAATTTGCTTAGAAACTAAACCACATATTAAGCTTTAAACGTCAATTTAACTGCCAAAACCCAACTTACTACATGTTACTTGACACAATACCATTTATCGCTTACCAAAAAGAAGTTGAGTAGGATTGATGAAAAGAAACAAAAAAAATTCAATAGTTTATAGAATTATTATTCCATTTTCTTTAAATTAAAGCAAATCAAAAGGTGACATTCTATGTAGCCCAATTTCGTCTTTGTGGGGAAGAGGTCTAATTTGTCTTTAGTTATGGCAGCATATGGCACAAGCAACCAAGTTTGATTATCATATACATCATGCATCTATATATGTGCAAGGATATGGGTATGAAGGGTATCTATCAATCACTAAACTCAATGAACAAACCATACTAATTAAAATTATATTACCTGGGTTTTGTCTGAAATAGCATTCCATGAGCACAAATTCGACAAATATTTTGCCGGCTAAGACTGCTTCCTTGACGTACTCTAGAGATCTTTATACCTTCTGTTTATAATAGTCTCCATAATCATGACTTATATTGATCATAATGAAAGGCTTAATCATGATTAGTAATTGGCATAATTTTCTTAGAAAAGCAATTAATAATGATACGGATACTAATATATATATTTCAGATAGTTGCACGTTCAGTTAACTCAAGATCTTTGCTTAATTTTTTAACTTCATTGTGTGGCAATTTTCACGAGAATCATTGCTTCGTACATTCATCTTTTTAATTAACATGGAGGATTTATACTTAAAAATGACAAATAAATGAGTTTGGAATCTTCTCGCATCTGAGCTTTATACATCATCTCATACGACGTGTTTATTTATGATCATGTATATTAAAAATCTAATTACATTTAACAATTTTATCCTTGTATTTTGCCCTGTGAAAACTCAAATCAGGGAAGAATTATGGTTTTGTGTATGTATGTATATATATATATTTTTGAAATCGTTGGAAACCTCACGTCAAATCACCCATTCCGGGATTAAGCCGAACAAGTAAAACTTCCGGCTGTCCTAGACTCTTAAAAGAAACACAAAAAAAATGTATGTATATATATGTGTGAGAATAAATCTATGTTCCTAGCTCATGAAGGATTGTCATTTTAGTACAAATCTAGGGTTTGTTTATGAAATTTTTTGGCTTCATTCTATATGATAATTCGTTCAACAAGGACCTTTTTCTCTATATATATATGCATGTGTGGTTCAAAGTAAGAGATAAACTAACTCTCAACTCTCTTTATGCCTCTCTTACTCCACAAAGAAAGCACATTTAAAAACACAAAACTCGTGACAAGACTCAAGATAATAAATTAAATTTCCAATTCTAAAGTCCTCATATTTCTTCAACTTTTGGAACTTATACAAATCTAAATCAAGATAAAAACCCTAGCTCTTCAATCCCATCCACCAATATCCACCACACACGTGCCAAAAACAAACAAACACAAACACCTTTCTCTCTTCCTCATAGAGAGCCAGAAAAACCTTACGTGCACACCATGAACGCTGAACTAAGAGCAAACACAGCGTCCATTTCTATACAAAACCCTAGCCTCTTCAACAACAACCCTCATGAAACTTCCATACCAGGAGAACTTAGAGGGTGCCTTGGTAGCCTTGATGGAGCTTGTATAGAGAAGCTTCTCCTTCACTGTGCCAGTGCCTTGGAAAGCAACGACGTCACTTTGGCTCAACAAGTGATGTGGGTACTGAATAATGTTGCCTCTCCAATCGGTGACCCTAACCAAAGGCTCACATCATGTTTCTTAAGGGCACTCATCTCCAAGGCTTCTAGGGTTTGCCCAACAACCCTGAGTTTCAATGGTAGCAGTACAATTCATAGAAGGCTAATGAGCGTGACCGAGCTAGCGGGGTACGTTGATCTAATCCCTTGGCACCGTTTTGGATTCTGTGCTTCCAATAGTGCCATTTTTAAAGCAATTCAAGGGTGCCCAAAAGTCCATATCTTAGATTTTAGCGTCACTCATTGTATGCAATGGCCTACTCTCATAGATGCCTTAGCTAAAAGACCAGAAGGGCCTCCTTCACTTAGAATCACAGTGCCTTCAAGTATAAGTAGGCCACCGATTCCCCCTTTGCTTAATGTATCAACTGAAGAAGTTGGCCTTCGTTTGGGCAATTTCGCCAAGCTTAGAGACGTTCCCTTTGAATTTAATGTGATCGATGACTCATCATCAAGTGATGTACTTATGTCCAAAGATTCCTCTAGCTTTCAGATTGAGTCACTATTAAGTCATTTGACTCCTTCAATATTGAACCTTAGGGAAGATGAGGCTCTAGTTATAAACTGCCAAAATTGGTTAAGATATTTGTCTGATGAAAGCAAAGGCTTAAGAGATGCTTTCCTTGATATAATTAAATGCCTTAATCCTTGTATCATACTTGTAGTTGATGAGGATTCTGATTTAAGTGATTCTAGTCTCACATCAAGAATTACAACTTGTTTCAACTATCTATGGATACCCTTTGATGCCTTGGAAACTTTCCTTCCTAAAGAAAGTCGGCAAAGGCTAGATTATGAAGCCGATATTGGTCACAAGATTGAGAACATTATAAGTTATGAAGGGTTTCAAAGAATAGAGAGGTTAGAATCAGGGGCAAAATTGTCACAAAGAATGAAGAATGCTGGTTTTTTTGGTCTTCCATTTTGTGAAGAGACTGTTAAAGAAGTTAAGTCATTGCTAGATGAACATGCTAGTGGGTGGGGCATGAAGAGAGAAGAAGATACGTTAGTGCTCACATGGAAGGGTCACAACTCAGTTTTTGCTACAGTTTGGGTCCCAAATGGCTTGGAGGATTAAATTGGTTATCAAATTAAGTGGTTTTGGTGATCCTTTTGGTTTTTGGTGACTATTAAGCAAGTGACAAAATAGGGTTGTTTTTTTTTTTTTTTTTTTTGCCTCATTGTCAGAAGGCTGCAAATGGGAACAAGAGGGATAAAGAAAACGGCAGCATTTTGAGCATTAACTTCATAGGTAGCAGCTCCATTATTGATCTCTCAAGATGTTCACATGAGATGAAAGGCTGAGAGAAAATGCACATGTGTTGTCTTTCTAAGAGACAAAATCCTTCCTCACTTTGTTTCCCATGCATGTGTCTTCTTCTTTTTTTTTTTTCAGAATTTTAGAAAGCAGCCAATGTACTTAGAGCTTAGCTAGCACTCTCTTAATGATCAGTGGCAATAAGCAACTTTTAGTCACTATGTAAGAGGTAGATGTGATGTCTAACGCTATGATAAGTGCAAGTCCAACTTAATTTGGCTAAACATGTCTATTGTGCAAAATTTATTTTGCAGTTTATTCAGAATTGAAATTTTGTTCCATGCATGTAACAATTCACAACCAAAATCGAGCTGGATTTGAGATATTCATAAGAATAAGTAATAATCAAAGGATAATGATTTCATGGTATATATTAAATATGAAAAATGTAGAATTAAACTGCAAGTTAACTAGGTTGGTGGGATGTTGCAAGTGGCTATTGGATTGAAATCTACGTTTTTGGCTTGTGGTCGACAGCGATCATGAGCTCACCCTTATCGGCCACTATAAAAATTTTAAAAAGTGGAATCCAACGACCACTTGCGTGATCTCTATATAGAGAGGGAGAAAGGATAGGAAACCTCAAAAGGGTTGCACCACGTATCATAAAATTATAATTCTAATGAAACTTAAAAATTCGATTTTATCCTAAGATTCTGATCCTATACGCAATATTACTCTATATAAGACAGTTAAAAGTAGAGTAATTATGGTTTAAATCAACAAACACTCTTAATTCTACGCAGATGTACAATACAACGAATATCATGGCAATAAAGAGATCACACAAGAAATTTTATTGTCGGAGTGGAAATTCGTGCGAGTAAAAAAACCACTCTTTGTAGAGGCTACCACATCAATCCACTATAATAGAGAAAACTTACAGTGATGTTTAGGACCTATGGTGAAAACTTCACCGACTCAAATATTATAGACTGTAATAACTCGAATAACTTCCCGAGCCTGCACCAAACGCCTTTCTTCAGAACCTCTGAAGTCTCTAATGGATCAACCTTGTGAACTCGCAAAGCCAGAACTCTGACTACCAATCTTCCTCCTTAGAACTCTGAAGGCTTAGGAAATTAGGTTAAGTTGTGTTTTTGTGCTGATGCTTACCAAATACAATCTTACCAAATCAAATAGACAATGGAATCAATAAAGTCTTTTATGTTGATTGTCAAAAAGGAAGAAACCAAAGTAGATAATGGCTCTTAAAATGGTGTTTCTTCCCCTAGGTAAAGTGATTATGTGTTTGTTTAAATAAGTATATATATGGTAAATGTAGGGTTTTCCTTATGTAAAACTGGCTTAAAACGCGTCTAAAATAACTCACTTACTGTTGTGGCGATTGTGGGACCCCTAAGGTCGAATCGGTGCCCCGTACATCGGAAGTGAGTATAACCCATGGATATCAAGCATGGGTGTATTTTTAAATTATTTTATGCAATACTATATTCCGTAGGAAAAAATCGGGGCTGAATCGAAGACCGGAAACTCCGGAACGGAAAATAAAGTTTCAGCGCTCATGGGGAACTAAGGGTGGCAATGGGCCGGGCGGGCTCTAAGTGGATCAACCTTACCGGCCCATTTTAAAAAAAAAAATTAAAATAAACACTTAAATGAACCATGAATCTGGGGAAGACTCGTATAGACGTGTATATGTTTATAGTGGATAACACTGAACGACTCATCAAAGATTTCCTAATATATGGTACATCAACGTCAATAGGAATCATCTCGTGTTTGGGTTTCTACTATAGTCCCGGGATCGATTTCAAGCAATGAAACATATGTGCGAATACTCAAAGAAGTTGCGGAATTGTTACAATGATCGATTGTGCGATGCGAGGAACAACAAAAATTTTCAAGCTTTCATCCATGGAGGCTCTCGGCTTCTACATTTTTGAGCTCCAAATTCGGTCCTCCAAGCTCCAAGCTTGGGTGTGCATTCCATGCCCACGGGTGGGTTTGTCCCTATCACCATCATACGACTCCTAAAGCGTGCTAGCACTCCGGAAATTTTGCCGCAAAATTTCCCTTAGCTTCTCTTTCATTCTCGGCAAAACCATAATTTTGAAGAAGAAATGGCCCAAGGCCGTGAGAGGGAAGATGAAAGAGAGAAGAAATGTGTTAAGTTTTTGGTTGTTGGAAAGTTGTGTATCTAATACACAAATTTTTACTTTCAAAAAGTCAAGGCAAAAATAATTAATGCCTTCCAACTACCACATCAACTATTCACATCAAAAGTGACTAGACATCACATCACTCAAAGTGACAAGTGATTTGACGCTTGATGTGACTTGTGGGCCGCACTTGAATTCGAAATATGAATGCGCCCGCAAACACTCCCGGGCTCGGGTTCGCTAATTCCAAATTAACGAATTTTCTGTTGCGACGTAATTAAAAAATTATGCCTAGCAAAATTACTATTCACGTCGCTAACGAATTAATTCTAAATTAACTCGTTCGCCCGAATTAAAATCTAATTTTAATCCCGCGTCGAAATCCAATTTCGTATAATATATCGAATATATTATTTTATCGATTAATTCCAAATCAATCGTTCTCTCCTCTTAATTAATATTTTATCCCAGATAAAATATCTCTGTAATTAATCATAGATTAATTTTCTCTCTCATCTAATTAATCCCAGATTAATAAAGTGTGAGTCATACGTCATCGGTGAATCTTCGGGAAGCGACCCATGAGATCCCCAGATATGTTGGCAGTAAATCCGGTCGTCGGACTATCTGAACACGTACGTACCTAGTACTACGTTTTTACCGATTTACAAGACAATGTTGGCTTCTAGCAAAGCGCCATGCCTTCCAAATTCTCCAGAAATATCCTTACATGAATAAGTGATCTATATCAGGCGTAGTATCGTAGTATTGCGTATTACGATCCAGTATCGGATGTCACATGCTAGGTCTGGGGCTGGAATTGTGTCTGCCCCGTACGAAGCACATATCGGATCTCTGGTAACTAGTCTCTAGAATCGGATAAACATGACCTAGTCATAATATCCCGATAGCTGCAGCATATAAGAGAACAAGTTTCGTATCCTACGTGATCATCATCTCCACTATGACTGGAGTGATACTTCCGTCTTGACATCACACCCAATACACTACGATTCTCAATATACCTAGAAGAGGCGTACACAGAACCGGTTAAAGCCCTGGATGACCAAAACCAAAGTATATTGATTGTCGCAAGTATTAGCGATGCAAGTCTCAGGTTAAGACCAAATACACATACCCTGATTCGGACTTCCATAGACACATAGTCATACTACCAATGGAATTCTGAGGGGTCTATCCTGAGCGAAGCTGTTTCCGTACCATCGGTAAACATAACCTCCTATTACACTTGCATGAGTATCATATACCCAAATATATGAGAACTATGCCGTTATGCCCTCACAACGCGCACAAATGTAATACTAGTCTTTTTCGCATTATCGATGTCCAATCTCGATAATACTCCGACTAGGGATATTTAATGATTAAACCTCCGTGGATTGATACTGTCTCATATCATCTCAATCCGGATCTAATCATATGGACATTTCATCATGGTAATCTAATTACAAATGATGAAAGAACAATTTCCTTTGTCACATAGTTAATTTGTACAACAACACCATGATCTGTATAAATAGTGACGCTATGGGTCATAATTGCCCAGCAATCTCCCACTTGGCCTATAGCCAGTCACTCAAGTGTCATACACCCGAACTATGTACTGTTCGCTCAAGTTTCTGCTGAGGAAAGGCTTTCGTCAGCGGATTTGCAAGGTTATCATCTGATGCGATTTATTCGATCATCACATCGCCACGATGTATGATCCGAACGAATCAGATGAATATTTGAAGTATATATCTGGATCGTTGATGAGACCGTTAATTCTTTAGCCTGCGATGTAGCCTAGCTCAGTTGCTAACAGAACTATATCTAATCTAATTATATTTATTATCGACCCAAATGGCTTCTATTGCTGCCTCAGATACAACAATAATCCACTTTTGTTGTTTATTCGGTAACAGTATCTTGCTTGGAAGATTTCCAGCTCACTGTTTTGTTATTTAAACTGTATAGTACCGTGTTACGACTTATAGTCATTTTTATCGGTTATAGATACTTGCAGCAGTGAACCCAGTCACTTCAAGTTCTCATTCTCCATAGTTTAAGACAGTATCCGTAGTTCTCTAAGATACTAAAGGATGTTCTTAACATCAATCCAGTGACTATCACTTGGATTGGCCTGATTGTGAATCCATATGCTCAAAGCATATGAGACACCAGGTCGCGTACATTTATTTCAATGTACGGTTTCTCGGAGAGTATCAACAACCTTTAGATCTATCACAGTAGATCTTTATTCCTAGAATACAGGGTTTCTCCCAAGAATTCTACGGAGAATTTCATGAAAGCCAAGCTATTGCCGATTGTAATTATGGGAATATCATTTCCAAGAAATGACATATATCATTATTTTAGGACATTCAATGTTAGTGCGCTCCCACTAACCTCCTTATATAAACAAAAATCATTTTCATTTTGAATTAAATCATACACCATTATGATTACATTAAAACGATACTTCCAAGAACGCAATGATTACTTCAATCCATACATGGATCGAATAACCTGCAAACCTTGTTTGCTAGTTTTGGTACCACAAAATCGTCAGGATGTTGTAAACATCCTCCAAAAGGTTTCCGTTTAAGGAAAGCGATTTTGATGTTCAGCTACCATATTTCATAAATGAAACGTGCAGCATCAGCAAGCATTATCCAAATGGATTTAACAATGGCAACGAGTAAAAGGTTTTGTCGTAATCGACACAATGTTGATAACGATACATTTTCGTTACAAGCCTAGCTTAGTACGTTGATATGTTACCTTCCATGTATGTATTCTTGAAGACTTATATAGTACCAATAGACACAATGTCTTGCGGTACATCAATTAGTATCCAAACTTGGTTGGTATACATGGAATCCATTTCAGATATCATGGCATTTTGCCATAATAGGGAGTTGATACCTTGTATCATTTCCTCATACGTAGTCAGTTGGTGTTCCTCCATAAGATTGACATCTTTACGAGGTGAGATCAGAAACTCATACCCCAGGTTGTTTTCTGACTCTCTCCGACTTACGTGGTTCTTGTGTATTCGAAGATTATTGGTATAGTTTCATCCTTGATGAACTATTTGTGTTCCGTTAAGGAATCGGTGCCTGGAATAGTATTACTCTGATTTTCATCGAGTTTTACTTTCCTCCCACTTACCACTGCATATTGGTATTTCCTCTTAGGAAAACCGCATGGTGAGCAATAATTACATTGTTCTCAGTGAGTTGTATAAGTACTATACTTTGGTTTCCCTAGGATAACCCATAATTATGCACTTATCCGATTTGGGTTTTAGTTTGGTATCATCCAAACATATGCCTAGCATACCAAATCACCAGGATTGAGAAACCCGTTTCTTTCTGTTCATATCTAATAGAAGTCTGTCAAACAGATTTTTTTGGAACCTTATTCAAAATAAGTTTTGCACTGTTTATGTGTATCCGTTGAAGAAAATGGTAGCTCAGAGCGACTCATGATTAACCTTATCATGTCCAACAAAATTCGTATCTCCGTTCGGACACATCATCAAATTGACGTGTTCCGGGAGGAGTCCTCATTGAAAGAATACTATACTCTTTCAAGTATATGAGAAACTTATTGCTTAAGTATTTTCAGCATGGTCAGACCGTGACGGTTTAATACTTTAGCCGATCTGTTTGTCTATTTCGTGTCGAAACTGTAAGAGTTTCCGATTCGTGTTTTAAAAAGAAACACATAACCCAACGCGATGCCACATCCGTAAAGGTCACGGAACATTCATATCCACCTCTAGCCTAGCTAGATATGGGCCCACTTGCTTCACTATGAACTAAGGCTTACAGATCAGTGGCACTTACACTTTTACCAAGTAAAATGTGTATTAGGCACTTTGCCTAATAAACTAGATTCATAGACATTATTTGAATGGAATCAAATCCGTCCTAGTATCCACTCTTCGAAAGTGTGGATATACGAGTCTTGTTTAATTGTGTCCCAAACAACAATGCCACAATTAAGTCTCAACTGATTAAATCAGTTTGAGCTATTTGTTTGTCATGTTATATGTTTGAGATTATTTATATTCAAAATATAAATACTGTTATTCACATCTAATGTGTTTATCTCAATATCATCTTTATAAAATAAAACACTTTAGTGTTCTAGAATATAAAGGTATACCCGCAACGGGTTAAACCCTGATATAGAGATAATGTTTCTAGTCAAACTAGTTACATTTTAACAGTTCCTAATTCAAGTACATACCCGAAGGGTAGTTCCTAAACTTAGGTATCTACGGTTAAAACAGCGACTTTCGTCCCGTTTCCAATTCGCAGATAAATCTCAACTGAAGTCAGTATCCTACTCATAGCAGATTTTGCTCAACAGTACATATATTTATGTACCACATCCAGTATCTAAAATCCAATTTTAATACTAGCAGTGAACACATTTTATGACAAACATATTTGAAGTCGGAGCTTTGCACCGTCTTCACTTCCTTCATGTCTGCCTTGTCCATACGGCAGTCACGCTTCAGTGACCCCGTTTGCTACAATTTAGGCAGATATTTTGGGATATAACATTTGTCTTCCCAGAAGATTATAATGATTTTCCTTTTGCCCCTTTTCCACACTCCAGAAGCCTTTGGCCAAGCCTTGACCTTCTGGGATGTCGAAGTAAGATGCGCCTTGCGCTTCTTGCCCTATTGCAAACTTTGGCTTTGTCTTCTTGAGCATAGCCATTAACTCTTCAAGAGTTTACTATTGCAATTTAGTACTTCTAAGATCTAAGGATAGATCTATGAAGATCCTTCAATTTCATTATCATACTATAATGATCTAATCCTTAGTTTTGATTAAGAAATTAAGAAGTCTTTGCGGCAAGCATAATGGATTAAGCACTAAATTTATCATCACATGAATCTTCCAAAGATCATGCTCTACTTTTGCTCAACTCCGGGCTTAGGCCCAAAATGTTATTCTATCAAATAGAATAACTTCTTAGTTTTCAGGACTATCTTGAGGTTTTATTCCCAATTTGAAAATTAAAGCCGTTTAAATACATTTTCACCCAGGATTATGTTCTAAACGTTAATCTTTCATTTATCTTGATTGCTATAGTCCAACTATCCAATCAACGATTTTTTGTACTTATTGATTATAATGATTACTATAGTCTAACTATATAATCAACTATAATTTAATTGGTTAAATTCAATTATATTGATTACTATAATCTAATTATAAAATCAACTATTAATTGAAATAGTTTGAATACAGTCCAACTGTTTAATTAAAACAACGATTAAATATTAGTCCAACTAATATATTAATCTAACGATGAAAAATTGAATGAGCGTGTATTGGCAAGTAACTAAACGAATATTGCAAATTTAATACTTGTCTCCCACTATTTTTCGGCGAGCCTCTAACCCTCTGTGGAGTACTCGGGAAACCTTGTTTCCTAGTGGGCTAGGATCCCGTTAAAAAACACACAATCTTGACTTTGGCCAACAAATTGTATGATAATTAACTAGGTAGATCTCTAAGATCAATTGGATCCCATCCAATTCCTAGATCCAGTAGGTGGACATCCAAGTCCGAAACATATATCTTATATATGTCAATATATCCAATATATTACCTAATATTTTTCCTCTGAATCAACTAAGCCTTGGCTTTAGCACAACAAACTTAGTGATCCCAGTTAAGCGGAACCCATTGACCTTGGAAAGCTTTGGAATCAATGTCGATGGACAAGAAGTGATATTGACTTTGGCCAACAAATCACAACTTGGACAAGACACCGATATGGAACAAAGCCTTCGTGATTCAAATACATCCTCGACGGATAAAGGCCTTGACTTTGGCCAACAAACCAATGCCAGTCTTGGATCTTGAGTAAGAATCACTCAATGGAAGGAAAAACGATTAATATGTAGTGAGGGTTTTTCGCGTAATTGGCAACCAATTAATTATCTTTGTTAAGGTCTCACCATCATACACCTTTTAAACATGCATTTAAAACACATAATAAGGCGCATATAAATAAATATAATAATGATATGTGGAGGATACTTAACACATTGTTCCTAGAACAAATCTCTCCATTTCCTCTCTCCTACTAGCACAAGTATTACTTCTACCCAATTACATAACACTTCTAAAGAAACTTCATTTTACATTGAGGGGAATAGGTGAGAAGAGAAATACACAGAGTAAGGAGGTAATAAGCTGGACACGCAGGTCCAATTAATAAATTCTAAATTTATTACAATAATTTCCAAAATTGCCCCACCCATCTAATATACATCCAATATACATTATTCATACATCGCAACCATGTATTCACACAAGAATGTTATCAATCAATCTAATCCAATTAATTAATCTGAATATTAATGACCATTCAATGTTCAAACAACGATTTGATTTTACGCGAGTCCGACTCATTTTTCGAATAAATACTCAAAGTACAAATTCTTGAATTATATTAAACTACAAAATTAAATCCAATTCAATTTGCATTTAATACTAATTAGCTATTTAATTCCAAATTAAATATTACACTTTATTAGCGAACCTTTACGACTTAGATTCTAAATCTAATCTTTACGGGTCTCAAAACCTGATTAACATCCAATGTTAATTTAATTAAAGTCCAATGGGCTTTTAATTAATTTCTTAAGGCATGGACTTTTGGTCAATATAGGTCAAACCCAAATACCAAAGCCCATTTAAGGAATCACCCTTATTTGCCAAGAAATCAATTTAGGCCCATTAGGCCCAATTAAAATTAAAGGTCCATTAAGGCATATTTGGACTTTATGGAAATGGTTTTGGGCCCAATTGGATCCAGCCAATTTAGCCTAAACCTAACTTGGTACAACCAAGCCCATTAAGCCCAATTCCAAAATAAGCCCAATTAATTAAATCACAAAATTCCAAATTTCATAACTTAATTAACCTAAGTGTATTGCCATAATTAATTTCCCAAATTAACATTTACAAAACACAAATTTGTACAATTAATTATGCTCATTATCATCAACATATGTCCAACACATTTGAATCAAAAAATCACATCATTTTCATGCTTTTAGCTCACGGTAATTTAGGGGAATTTATGTCCGATTTCGTTTTCAATCCAATTGAATTACAAATCAACATTTCCCAATTGTTTCAATTCATCCAATGATCAAAGAACAAAAAATACCATGACTTTAGGGCACATGTACCTCTCGGCCAAGCCTAGAATTTTGGGGAAAAATGATCCATCCAATTTTCACAAAATTGATCACAAATAACTCCAAGTCATTCATTTACAAGCATGCTCAAACAAGTAATTTCACTCAAACATGCTCAAATTCAATTTACCCAAATTTTACCCTAATAAAGTTTCATGCTCAAAATGGCTCTGATACCATTGTTGGGTTTCTACTATAGTCCCGGGATCGATTTCAAGCAATGAAACATATGTGCGAATAGACCCGGCCACGGTTCTGGTTCGGAACCAAAACCGTTGGCGACCGTAGGGTTCCTACAGGAACCCTACCCCCAACGGCTAGTGGCCGTTGGGGGGGTAGGGAGCCAAATAAAAAAAAATTAATTTTATTATTAAAATGTAATTACTAATGTACCCCTAATAACGGTAAAAAAAAACGGTTATATTTAGGGGCATTTTTGGTATCAACAAAATTCTAAAATTCTATAAATAGGATTCAGTTTTCATAATTTCATCACACCAAATTCTCAACTCTCTCATTTTCTATAATTCTCTTATTCTCAATCTCACTTCAATACAATTTCTTATAATCTTATTCTCAATCTCAATTCATTTAGTTGTTAATTTGTTATCATTCGCAATTATTCAATTTTCTTATTTTTCTTCCTAATTTCTCAAAAAAAAAATGGCAAGCTCATCTGAGAACATAATGTCAAATATGCCAACCCAGAGAGCGGCCCTAGTGTCAGTGCACAATCACGGAGAAGAGAAGTTAAGGCTCGGTCCTCGGATATTTTCAAAATTCATTTTAATTTGGAACGCCTAGAAGATGGTTCACAACGGGCAATTTGCAACTATTGTGGGGTTATTATAAATTTCTGGTGGATATGGCAATATGATCAAGCACATGGAAAAACATCATCCAGTTGAACTTGGCATTGATACGACGCAAACTCAAATGGGCAGGTACGCATCATCTAATAGAGGTACGAGTAGTGTAGATTTATTTAAATATTCTGATGCAAAAAATAGAGAAGAATTTGCGAAATTAACTTATATGGCACATCTTTCCTTAAGCTTTGGTGAAAAACTTCATTTTACTAATTACGTGCATAATGTTTTAAACCCTGCTGCATGTAGAATGACTCGAAACACAACAAAACGTCATATTTTCAAATTATATAAAGATGGTAAAATTATTTTAAATGAAATATTTAAAGAGATAAAATGTCGTATTTCTATATGTTCTGATATTTGGAGTGACCATTGGCAAACACACTCATACATGGGTGTGACTTGTCATTGGATTGATGCATCATTTACCATGCAAAAAAGACTTATTGCATTTAGAGTTTTTGATGACCCACATACTGCACATAATATTTATAGAATGATGAAGGTAATTTTGATGAATATGATTTAGTAGAAAAAAATTAACAATTGGATTTGATAATGCATCTGCAAATACTGCATCCATTCATGATTTAAAATCCTTATGTGAACCAAATTTAGTGGGTCGATTTTTTCATATTCGTTGTACATGTCATGTCCTTAACATATGTGTGCAAGACGGACTAAAATTATTATCACCTTTCCTTGATCCAATTAAAACAGCATTTAACTGTCTTTGGTCATATTCTCAATTAGGAGAGAATGGACCAAGTTTGTAAAATAAATGGTATTAAACCGATTAAATTTTCAAGAGATGTTCCAACACGTTGGAATTCTACTTATTTTCTTTTATGTCAAACATTCAATACAAAGATGCATTATGTAGTTTTTTTCTCAACATGTTCAAAATATCACACTTTATCCTAGTCAATGGGATATTTGTGAAATTTTTTAGATATTTTAAGAGTTTTTAATGATGCTACTTTAGTTTTTAGCGGTGTTTATTATCCTACAGCACATTTATTTCTTCTTGAGAGTTTGAATATTGTTGGCACTCTCGATGAGCATGTTGACAGTGACGACCCTAATGATATTTTTTGCTCGAAGCCATTACTGTTATGAATGTAAAATGGTTGAATTATTTTAGAGAAATTCCTTTACTTTATCTTATTGCTGCTGTTTTTTATCCTAGATTAAATTAGAAGGTTTGAATGGTGGTTTACAAGCTTACTATGGTTATTTAGGAATATTATATGAAATTGATATTACGAGCATAATGACGAAATTAAGAAGTGATTTAATTATTTTATTTAATGATTATATTGTAAGATATAACTTAGGAACATTAGGTCAATCTAGTAGCAGCGAACCGGTAATTCAAAAACAAGACTTAGCGCAAGGGATCGTTGTTATTGTAACGAAATAAAAAAACTAGGGATACGACAACTAATAACCCTGAATTAGATAATTATTTATCTACAAATTTTGAGTTTTCTAATGAAAGTTTATGCAGTAAAAATTTTAAAATCCTTGAATGGTGGAACCGGCATCAAAATATATATCATGTTTTATCTATTATTGCTAAAGAGATATTGGCAGCAACTATTTCCATCGTTGCGGTTGAGCAAGCCTTCAGCTTGGGAGGTAATATATTGGAAGCTAGGCGATCTTATTACATCCAAGCACTCTAGAAGCAATAGTTTGTGTGGATGATTGGAGTCGAGCTGATCTGAGACAACAAGAAGATGCCCCTGATGATTTTGAAGATTTGTTAGATAATGCTTCTGCAACAAGTGCAAGCGGAACCGGAGCCGAAGGATCAACTGATAACGATGATTGATAATTGTAAAATTATAATTTACAAAGGGGATATGTCTTAAAATTATAATGGAACTACGTGAGCTTTGATTCCTCTCACCCTTGGAGGATACGTAGGAAACTTAAATTTTTTAAAATTTAAGTTCAAGCTCTTCAATGTAATAATTTTTTTTATTTATAAAATTAATCTCATTTATTTTAATTAATTTTCAAAATTTTTTAAAAAAAGTCTTGGAACCGAACCCGAACCGGTCGGTTCCGGTTTGGTTCAAGGTTCCGGTTCCGGTTCCACTTAAGTGTGGAACCGGAACCGAACCGGATTTAACCGGTTCGGTTTCGGTTCCACACTTGCGGAACCAGAAACCGGCCGGTTTGGTTCGGTTCCGAACCGGAACCGAACCGCCGGCTGGGTCTATGTGCGAATACTCAAAGAAGTTGCAGAATACTTACAATGATCGGTTGTGCGATGCGAGGAACAACAAAAATTTTCAAGCTTTCATCCATGGAGGCTCTCGGTTTTCTACATTTTTGGGCTCCAAATTCGGTCCTCCAAGCTTGGGTGTGCATTTCATGCCCACGGGTGGGTTTCCCTATCACCATCATACGACTCCTAAAGCGTGCTAGCACTCCGGAAATTTTGCTGTAAAATTTTCCTTAGCTTCTCTTTCATTCTCGGCAAAACCAGAATTTTGAAGAAGAAATGGCCCAATGCCGTGAGAGGGAAGAGGAAAGAGAGAAGAAATGTGTTAAGTTTTGGTTTTTGGAAAGTTGTGTATCTAATACATAAATTTTTACTTTCAAAAAGTCAAGGCAAAAACAATTAATGCCTTCCAACTACCACATCAACTATTCACATCAAAAGTGACTAGACATCACATCACTCAAAGTGACAAGTGATTTGACGCTTGATGTGACTTGTGGGCCGCACTTGAATTCGAAATGCGAGTGCGCCCGCAAACACTACCGGGCTCGGGTTCGCTAATTCCAAATTAACGAATTTTCCGTTGCGACGTAATTAAATAATTATGCCTAGCAAAATTACTATTCACATCGCTAACGAATTAATTCTAAATTAACTCGTTCGCCCGAATTAAAATCTAATTTTAATTCCGTGTCGAAATCCAATTTCGTATATTATATCGAATATATTATTTTATCGATTAATTCCAAATCAATCGTTCTCACTCTTTAATTAATATTTTATCCCATATAAAATATCTCCGTAATTAATCCTAGATTAATTTTCTCTCTCATCTAATTAATCCCAGATTAAGAAAGTGCGAGTCATACTTCATCGGTGAATCTTCGGGAAACGACCCATGAGATCCCCGGATATGTTGGCAGTAAATCGGTCGTCGGACTATCCGAACACGTACGTACCTAGTACTACGTTTTTACCGATTTACAAGACAAGGTTGGCTTCCCAATTCTCCAGAAATATCCTTACAGGAATAAGTGATCTATATCAGGCGTAGTATACGTAGTATTGCGTATTACGATCCAGTATCAGATGTCACATGCTAGGTCTGGGGCTGGAATGGTGTGTCTGTAGGGATTTTTAGGGGCTAAATCCGGTAACGCAGCGGAAGCGGTGGAAAATCTTATTTTCCAATTTCAAAACTTTTTTTTCGGATTAATTAAATAAACATATTTATTTAATATTCCAATAATCAAATTATGAAATAAAATTCAATAAATCATATTTAGGTGAATTTACCAAATTACCCTTACTTGGTATTTTTGTCCATTTTAGTCTGAAATTGATCAAATCAATTTTGAATGATTCTAAATCAATTCTAAGATGAACTTAGCATGTTCAAAACACCAAAAGCAACAAAATCCCCAAATTTTGGACCCTTGGCCGAATGCACCATTTGGTGCCAATTTGTGCACTTTGTCATTTCATGCTTCAAAACACATCAAGATGTAATCCAATCAACATGAAACTTTATATGCATCATATACACATCCAAATACACAACATAAATGAAAAGCCCCAAATTTGGATGATGTCTTAAACCCTATTTTTCAAATTCTTCAAAATGAACAAATAAATTAGACCAATTGGTTAAATCAATTACTTTAATCATCATTCTTCCATCCAATCCAAGTCTCAACACAATGAAACAACTCAAGATCAAATCTAGATCATTCAAGAGTGGGTCAATAACTCTAGATTAGCAACAAGGTTTCCAAAACCATAAAAGAATAGTTATAACTACAATAGTCACAAGCTTTCTTCATCATACATGCTCAACACTTTCAACAAAATTTACATCATCAAAAACACAAGAAATAAAGAAAAGAATAAATTAAGAACATCACAAGATGTTGCCTAGATCCTAAGGAACAATTTCCTTTCTAATAGTAAGTTTGAAAAACTTAAGAAATCCAAGCTTTTCTTTGGTTTCTTCTTTTCTTCCACTGCTTGCTTCTTTGTTTCCTTTAATGAAGTTTCTTGTAAAGTGTATTAGGGTTATGAAATGAAAACAATCTATACTTGTTCATTTTAGCCTTGGCCGAAATTACCTAAGCCAAATACAAAAATATTAATTTCAATTTTCATTTCAAATTCATTTGATTTACTTTATACAAATATCTAAAAACACTTTAATGATATTTATATAAAGTCAACAAAGGCAACTTAATCATTTCTAAACAAATATCCAAAGTTAAGATATTTATATTTTAATTAATTTAATCATTTAACAATTAAATAATTAATTAATTAAATAAATACAAATATATTAAATATATGTATTATATTTACATTAAATATCAAATACATATATTCATTTAGGATATAAGTCAAATATCTCAATTTGACTATTAATTAATGTGTATTTAAATTAATCAAGTATTAAATGTAAATACACAATAATTAATCAAATGACTATTAAGTCCCTTTAGCACGTATCTTGCGTTTAACCTTTAAACGACTTTATAAATAATCAATATTATTTATTAATGTTGTTCTAGTGCTCTACGAGTATGTTTCATTATTGAGACTCTCTAGATTCAGATATATCCGTCACGAAATCAAATTCGTGTCCATAATCTATCCACCCGTAGATTATGACGATCACGGATAATCTCGCTGAACCATACAGGTCGAGGTCATGGCAAATGTATAATTCCTCCGTCACAGGTATCCGGATAAATCCCAGAGATATAGATGTAAACGTCAAATCTCTACGGGGATTACCCAGTCGACTATTCTATTAGCAATCTCTAAAAGAATGTTTAGAACTGGCTTCTAAACTTTACCATGGGCTCATGGTTTTATCTGATTGCTAATCATATGGACTACCTATGCTCTGATACACAGAACTGACGGATCCTATCTTGATACACATAGGACACCCTGAGGATCTGTCTACACCCAACGAACAAGCGGAGGTCTGATCTAAATAGATCGGCGACGTGACTGCCATCTAAGTGTAGAAGATGTCTCATGTGCCCACAATGGCATCTCAAGTCTAAGAATCACAAGTGCTACTCAACCCGATAAGATTCTTATTGACGCTGGTGTACCATCCATTAAGAATCTTCGGTGAGTCATTCAGTGTTTATCCGTTATAAACACCTACACATCTATACTAGTCTCCAAGACTAATGGTTCATTGAGAAACCATTGGAATCATATATTCCAGTATACGACATGTACTGGTCTCAACGGGTTTACTATACTGACCAAGTAGTGTAAACCTTGACCAGGAACAATCTGAGAATGACAACGTCATGATACTACTCAATGTCAGTTGTGACGCTTTTGCGATAGTACCATGACTAATCATTCTAAGGTCATTACGTCTTTACCATTTAATAAGATAGATTATATTATAGAAACTGTATATATTATTCATAATAATAATGTTTTACAGAAGTATTCAAAAGAAATACAACCGGGAATTGGCGCTCTGAGAACCAACCCCAACAAAATCTCCCTCTTGCTCTAGTGCCAATATCGATTGTATCTAATACCCATCGACTCCACGTGTTTATCAAACAGCTTCGGAGGTATGGCCTTCGTCAGCGGGTCTGCTACATTATCTTCACTCGATACCTTGCACACGACAATATCCCATCGCGACACGATCTCTCGAATGATGTGGTACTTGTGTTCCACATGATTCGACTTCTGATGCGCCCTCGGTTCCTTTGCTTGCGCAATGGCTCCAGTATTATCACAGTATAACGGAATCGCATTCTCGATACTTGGGACAACTCCCAATTCTATGATAAAGTTCTTTATCCACACAGCCTCTTTTACAGCTTCAGAAGCTGCAATATATTCCGCCTCAGTGGTGGAATCACCTGTCGATCCCTGTTTGGAACTCTTCCAACAAACTGCACCTCCGTTAAGGGTAAAGACAAATCCAGATGTAGACTTTCTATCATCGGGATCCGATTGAAAATCGGAGTCTGTATACCCATTAACCTGCAGTTCGTTTCCTCCATAAATTATTAACTTATCCTTGGTACCTTTAAGATACTTTAGGATATGTTTAATGGCCATCCAATGGTCATTACCTGGATTGGACTGATATCGACTAGTTACGCTAACAGCGAAACTGATATCAGGCCTCGTACATAACATGACATACATTATGCTACCCAAACACGAAGCATAAGTTGGTTAGACATTCTAACCTTCTCATCTTCTGTTTGTGGACACATCTTCTTAGAAAGATGAATCCCATGTCTGAACGGTATGTTTGCTGTCTTATAGTTACCAAAACTATACGTTCCAAGATCTTATCTATGTACGTTGATTGGGATAACCCAATCAACCTCCTTTGTCTATCTCTATAGAGTTTTATCCCTAAAACATAGGAAGCTTCTCCCAGGTCCTTCATGGAGAAATTCTTACAGAGGTATGCTTTGACGCTTTGTAACATACCTAAATCATTCCCAATGATTAGGATGTCATCAACATATAGGACTAAAAATACGACCATGCTCCCACTGGCCTTCTGATACACACATGATTCTTCCGAATTCTTGAGAAAACCAGACGATCTAATAATCTCGTCGAATCGAAGATTCCAACTTCGTGAAGCTTGTTTAAGTCCATAAATGGACTTCTTAAGCTTACATACCATGCCCGAGTTTTCACTGGACGCAAAACCTTCCGGCTGTTCCATATAGATTTCTTCATCAAGAAATCCATTTAGAAAAGTCGTTTTGACATCCATTTGCCAAATCTCGTAGTCATGATACGCAGCTATAGAAAGCAAAATCCGGATAGACTTAAGCATTGCTACTGGTGAAAAAGTTTCATCGTAGTCGACGCCAGGTCGCTGCGTGTAACCTTTTGCTACCAGTCGGGCCTTGTAAGTCTCAACCTTACCATCAGGCCCGCGCTTCCTCTTGTAAACCCATTTACAACCGATAGGAACAATTCCTTTGGGAAGCGGAACCAAGTCCCAAACTTGATTCTCATGCATTGAATCTATCTCGGATTTCATGGCACTTTGCCATTTCACGGAGTCGATGTCCAACATCGATTCTCTATAGGTGAAAGGATCTGTCTCTTCAACTAAGAGAACATCCAGACTCTTTTCTTGTATCAAATACAAGTATTCAGGAGGTCTAGATACCCTTTCCGACCTACGGAGTGTGTGTGTTGAAGGTCCTTCATCTACTTGAACTTCAGGTTCCTCCATTGGTTCATTGTTTTCAGGTTGGACTTCATCAAGCTCAACCTGTCTATGATTACCACCTTCTGACAAAAATTCTACTTCTAGAAATTTACGAAGCGAGCTACAAACACATTTCGATGCTCGGTATCATAGAACAGATATCCCATCGTATTCGAAGGATATCCGACAAACCTAAACTTTTGCCCTCGAGGTGAAAGCTTATCTTGCTGAGTCACCCTGACATAGGGAGGACAACCCCAAACCTTAATATAATTAAGATTTGGTCTCCTACCGGACCATATCTGATACGGAGTCGTAGGAACAGTTTTTGAAGGAATCTTGTTCAAAAGATGTGCGGCTGTTAAGAGAAAGTAGCCTCATAAATAATAGGGCAAATCTGTGAAACTCAACATTGATCGGACCATATCCAATAAAGTCTGATTTCTCCTCTCAGACACTTCATTATGCTGTGGAGTACCTGGAGGAGTATATTGAGCGAGAATCCCATTCTCATTCATATAATCCATGAACTCGCCACTCATATATTCACCGCCTCGATCTGATCGAAGGCATTTAATATATTTACCAGTTTGTTTTTCTACTTCATTTCGGAACTCTTTGAACTTTTCAAAGGTTTCCGATTTATGTCTCATCAAATAGACATAACCGTACCGTGACAGATCATCGGTAAAGGTAACGAAGTACGAATAACCACTGTGAGCAGTTTGACTTAGTGGACCACATACATCAGAATGTACGAGTTCCAGTAAGTTAACGGCACGGTGTCCAACACCAGAAAATTGGGCTTTGGTCATCTTACTCTGAATACAGGATTCACAAGTTGGATAGGATTCAATGGTAAGATCTGGTATCAAACCATTCCTAACCAATTGGGTAAGGCGTTTAACGCCAATGTGACCAAGTCTCATATGCCAAAGTTCAGTATTATTAATTACAGGTAAACTACGTTTATTAACTCCAGTATTTAATATATCTTTTGAAGTTTGCAATGTATAATGACCATGTTGGTTTGGACAACAAAAGATCTGAATATTATTACTATCATATAAATATAAAGAACTGTTCTTAATATTAATACAAAAGCCTTCTGTATCCAATACAAAAAGTGATATAATATTAGCTACACATCCAGGTACAAAATGGCATTCATTTAACAAAAGTGTCACATTCGACAATGAGATCTCGCATACTCCCACTACAACTACATCCAAAGAGTCTCCACTCCCGAACCGCAACTGCATCTCCCCGGGCTTGAGCCTCCTACTTTCCTTCAGCACCTGCAACAAATTGCAAATGTGAATGGGACAAGCAGAATCTAAAATCCAGTTGGATGTAACGGCTTCACAAGCCAAAGATAAATCAATAACTGGAAAAATAAAAGTACCTGATGTAGATGCTCTGTCTCTCCTCAGCTGGGCGATATAATCAGGACAGTTCATTTTCCAATGCCCGACTTTGCCGCAGTGGTGGCATTTGTCTTCAGAAGCCCTCTTGGGCTTAGCAATCTTCGCCTGTTGTTGAGGACCGAAAGCCTTCTTCTTCTTCCCTTTCTTCTTCTTTCCCTTGGACCATCCTTGGGAAGAAGCAGAGAGAGAAGTAGATCTAGGTGGGCGAGTCGGTACTCCCTTCTTAAGATCCTCTTCTGCCGTGAGCAACATCCTATGTAGCTCCTGGTAGGTACAGACAGTCCCGTTCATGTTGAAATACATCACGAACTGGCAAAATGAAGCTGGAAGTGAACCAAGAATGACACTCCTACTGAGAACGTCATTCAAGATGAGATTATGTTGCCTCAATTGATCGATCAAATCGATCATCTGAAGAACATGTGGGCTAACATTTTGCCCCTCATCCAGACGCGCATGGAACAGTTCCATGGCGACTTTGTGAACAATCACTTGTTATTGGTTCTCAAACGATTGTCTCAATCGCGTCATCATACTATAAGAATCTAGCATATCATAGTACTGTTGCTTGAGTTTCGGAGAAAGTGAACTAAGGATATATGATTTAACCCTTAAATCATCATCCTTCCAAGTTTCAAAAACTTGGCGTTCCTCCTCTGAAGCATCCGCACCCACAGCAAGGGGCAACGGACCCTCAAGAACATATCCTAGCTTTTCGGAATCGAGGACAATCCTCAAATCCAATTCCCAGTCAGCGAAATTCTCAGCGCCTTTCAGTTTGTTCGCATCAAGCATACGCGCAAACTGATTTGTGGATTGTGCCGCCATCGCCAATCTATCATATAGATCAAGAAAAACGGTTAGCAGAAAATAAACAGTTTCATATAATATCAAAAGCATAAACTAGATCATGGATTTTTAATCTAAAAATGCCTCTCCCACTAAATCATGCAATACTGTAATCCCCAAACAGAATACAAAGATTTAATAATTAAATTAAATACTAATAGTGAAAGGTGGATCCCGTGAATATACTTCGGCTCACAGCAGAGGCACGGTCTCGCCTACGTATATTCATCAGGTAGACAACTCATTTGTCAATCATTCTTTAATGACTCATGGGTTTTCGGTCCTGGTCGTTTCTCGTTGTCGCTGCGAAGGCAGGCCCACAAGGAGACGTACCAAGGTTAAACTCGTCAATGATAAACTCAAGTTACTTACGTAATCCTGACAGCTAGGGCACGTTCAGAATTCCGCTTTTACTTGAATTTACCTAGTATCTGATATACATCCGGTATAAATAAATCTCTATCGGCTACACCCTCACAGCAGAGGCACGGTCTCGGATGTAGTCACAGAGAAGTATTCATAAACCGTATTGACAAGACGGACCACATAACATGCATCAAATACATAATTACATTAAAACCTTATTAATTAGGGATTTTCCGCTAAGTGTCATACACCCTAAATCTAACCAAATTAGATTCTAATAAGCATGCATAAAGTCAAGAAAACATGATTAAACATTGATTTAATTAAAGCTAATCATTTTAGGGGGCCTAGAATCAGACTCGCTCTGATACCATTTTGTAGGGGTTTTTAGGGGCTAAATCCGGTAACGCAGCGGAAGCTGTGGAAAATCGTATTTTCCGATTTCAAAAATTTTTCTTGGATTAATTAAATAAACATATTTACTTAATATTCAAATAATCAAATTATGAAATAAAATTCAATAAATCATATTTAGGTGAATTTACCAAATTACCGTTACTTGGTATTTTTGTCCATTTTAGTCCGAAATTGATCAAATCAATTTTGAATGATTCTAAATCATTTCTAAGATGAACTTAGCATGTTCAAAACATCAAAACACAAAAAGCAACAAAATCCCCAAATTTTGGACCTTTGGCCGAATGCACCACTTTGGTGCCAATTTGTGCACTTTGTCATTTCATGCTTCAAAACATATCAAGATGTAATCCAATCAACATGAAACTTTATGTGCATCATATACACATCCAAATACACAACATAAATTAAAATCCCCAAATTTGGATGATGTCTTAAACCCTAATTTTTCAAATTCTTCAAAATGAACAAATTAGACCAAATTGGTTAAATCAATTACTTTAATCATCATTCTTCCATCCAACCCAAGTCTCAACACAATGAAACAACTCAAGATCAAATCTATGTCGTTCAAGAGTGGGTCAATAACTCTAGATTAGCAACAAGGTTTCCAAAACCATAAAAGAATAGTTATAACTACAATAGTCACAAGCTTTCCTCATCATACATGCTCAACACTTTCAACAAAATTTCCATCATAAAAAACACAAGAAATAAAGAAAATAATAACTTAAGAACATCACAAGATGTTGCCTAGATCCTAAGGAACAATTTCCTTTCTAATAGTAAGTTTGAAAAACTTACAAAATCCAAGCTTTTCTTTGGTTTCTTCTTTTCTTCCTCACTTGCTTTCTTTGTTTCCTTTAATGAAGTTTCTTGTAAAGTGTATTAGGGTTATGAAATGAAAACAATTTATACTTGTTCATTTTAGCCTTGGCCGAAATTACCTAAGCCAAATACAAAAATATTAATTTCAATTTTCATTTCAAATTCATTTGATTTACTTATACAAATATCTAAAAACACTTTAATGATATTTATATAAAGTCAACAAAGGCAACTTAATCATTTCTAAACAAATATCCAAAGTTAAGATATTTATATTTTAATTAATTTAATCATTTAACAATTAAATAATTAATTAATTAATTAAATAGAAATATATTAAATATATGTATTATATTTACATTAAATATCAAATACATATATTCATTTAGGATATAAGTCAAATATCTCAATTTGACTATTAATTAATGTGTATTTAAATTAATCAAGTATTAAATGTAAATACACAATAATTAATCAAATGACTATCAAGTCCCTTTAGCATGTATCTTGCGTTTAACCTTTAAACGACTTTATAAATAATCAATATTATTTATTAATGTTGCTCTAGTGCTCTATGAGTATGTTTCATTATTGAGACTCTCTAGATTCAGGTATATCCGTCACGAAATCAAATTTCGTGTCCATAATCTATCCACCCGTAGATTATGATGATCACGGATAATCTCGCTGAACCATACAGGTCGAGGTCATGGCAAATGTATAATTCCTCCGTCACAGGTATCCGGATAAATCCCAGAGATATAGATGTAAACGTCAAATCTCTACGGGGATTACCCAGTCGACTATTCTATTAGCAATCTCTAAAAGAATGTTTAGAACTGGCTTCTAAACTTTACCACGGGCCCATGGTTTTATCTGATTGCTAATCATATGGACTACATATGCTCTGATACACAGAACTGACGGATCTTATCTTGATACACATAGGACATCCTGAGGATCTGTCTACACCCAACGAACAGACGGAGGTCTGATCTAAATAGACCGGCGACGTGACTGCCATCTAAGTGTAGAAGATGTCTCATGTGCCCACAATGGCATCTCAAGTCTAAGAATCACAAGTGCTACTCAACCCGAGAAGATTCTTATTGACGCTGGTGTACCATCCATTAAGAATCTTCGGTGAGTCGTTCAGTGTTTATCCGCTATAAACACCTACACCTCTATACTAGTCTCCAAGACTAATGGTTCATTGAGAAACCATTGGAATCATATATTCCAGTATACGACATGTACTGGTCTCAACGGGTTTACTATACTGACCAAGTAGTGTAAACCTTGACCAGGAACAATCTGAAAATGACAACGTCATGATACTACTCAATGTCAGTTGCGACGCTTTTGCAACAGTACCATGACTAATCATTCTAAGGTCATTAGGTCTTTACCATTTAATAAGATAGATTATATTATAGAAACTGCATATATTATTCATAATAATAATGTTTTACAGAAGTATTCAAAAGAAATACAATCGGGAATTGGCGCTCTGAGCACCAACCCCAACAGTGTCTGCCCCGTACGAAGCACATATCGGATCTCTGGTAACTAGTCTCTATAATCGGATAAACATGACCTAGTCATAATATCCCGATAGCTGCAGCATATAAGAGAACAAGTTCCGTATCCTACGTGATCATTATCTCCACTATGACTGGAGTGATACTTCTGTCTTGACATCACACCCAATACACTGCGATTCTCAATATACCCAGAAGAGGCGTACACAGAACTGGTTAAAGCCCTGGACGACCAAAACCAAAGTATATTGATTGTCGCAAGTATTAGCGGTGCAAGTCTCAGGTTAAGACCAAATACACCTACCCTGATTCGGACTTCCATAGACACATAGTCATACTACCAATGGAATTCTGAGGGGTCTATCCAGAGCGAAGCTGTTTCCGTACCATCGGTAAACACAACCTCCAATTACACTTGCATGAGTATCCTATACCCAAATATATGAGAACTATGTTGTTATGCCCTCACAACGCGCACAAGTGTAATACTAGTCTTTTTCGCATTATCGATGTCCAATCTCGATAATACTCCGACTAGGGATATTTAATGATTAAAACTTCGTGGATTGATATTGTCTCATATAATCTCAATCCGGAACTAATCATATGGACCATTCATCATTTATACATCATGGTAATCTAATTACAAATGATGAAAGAGCAATTTCCTTTGTCACATAGTTAATTTATACAACAACACCATGATCTGTACAAATAGTGACGCTATGGGTCATAATTGTCCAACACTCGGGTCGAGTGAGCATAGTGGTCCATCTGTTGGACAATTATGACCCATAGCATCACTATTTATACAGAACATGGTGTTGTTGTACAAATTAATTATGTGACAAAGGAAATTGCTCTTTTATCATTTGTAATTGGATTACCTGGATATATAAATGATAAAAGTCCTTATGATTAGTTCCGGATTAATAAGATATGAGACAGTATTAATCCACAAAGGTTTAATCATTAAATATCCCTAGTCGTAGTATTATCGAGACTGGACATCGATAATGTGAAATAGGCTAGTATTACACTTGTGCGTGTTATGGAAGCGTAACATCATAGTTCTCATATATTTGGGTATTGGATACTCATGCAAGTGTAATGGGAGGTTCTGTTTACCGATGATACGGAAATAACTTGCTCTGGATAGACCCCTCGAAATCTCATTGGTAGTATGACTATGTGTCTATGGGAATCTGAATCAGGGTAGGTGTATTTGGTCTTAACCTGATACTTGCATCGCTAATACTTGCGACAATCAATATACTTTGGTTTTGGTCGTCCGGGCCTTTAACAGGTTCTGTGTACGCCTCTTCTGGGTATATTGAGAATCTTAGTGTATTGAGTGTGATGTCAAGACGGAAATATCACTTCATTCATATGGAGATGATGATCACGCAGGAATACAGAACTGGTACTCTAAGTGTTATAGCCATCGTGGAAGTATGACTAGGTCATGACTTTCCGATCATAAAGAGACTAGTTGCTAGTGATCCGATATATGATTCGTACGGGGCAGACACAACTCCAGCCCCAGGCCTTGCATGTGATATCCGATACTGGATCGTAATACGCAATACTACGTATACTACGCCTGACAAAGATCATGTATTCCGTAGAAGAATATTTCTGGAGAATTGGGTAGGCACAGTGTTTTGCTAGAAGCCAACCATGTCTTGTAAATCGGTTAGTGCGTGGTACCGGGTACGCATGTGTTCGGAGAGTTTGATGACCGTATTTACTGCCAAAATATCCAGGGATCTCTTGGGTCGCATCCCAAAGATTCACCGATAATGTTTGACTCGAACAATCTGGGATTAAATTTAGAGAGAGAATATTAATCTGGGATTAATAGAGAGAGAAAATTAATCTGGGATTAATTATCAGAGAAAGAATTAATCTGGGATTAATTGCGTCGAGAATTTATCTGGGATTAAATTCCTCGAGAGGAGAGAACACGATTAATTTGTAATTAATCGGTAAAATAAATTTAATAGTTAAATTAGATTTTACTATTTAATTTATTTAATTGGGCTAAATAGTATATTAGATATATTAATTGAAATTGGATTTCAACAGGAAATTAAATTGGATTTTAATTTTAGCGAACGAATTAATTTGGAATTAATTCGCAAGCATTTTTCGTAATAATTTTACTGGGTATTATTATTTAATTAAATTAGATTTAATTGTGCCGCGACGAAATTTCGTTTAATCGGATTAAACGAATCCGAGCCCGAAGTGTGTTGAGCAAGCCCTATTGAATTTTGAATTTAAAGTGGGGCCCACTTCACTTACATCATTAGTCATTTTGGTGATAGATATGAGTGATGGGTTTTGGTGGAATCTTGTAAAACACTCAATATATTTAATTTTGGAAATTAATTTATATCTCTTGGTTTGGCTGAATGGCCATTGACTTCTCCTATTTTGGCCGACAGATAGCAATACTTCTTCTTCTTTTTAGAATAAAAAAGCAATTGGCTCAGTGGACTTTTGAAGCTAGGCCGAATTGGACTTGCTTCTTTTGGCCGAGAGGCAATTAGCCTCTGTTTTGGAAAAAAATGCCAAAAGCACATGGCCGATTGCTACCCCTCTCTCTCTCGGACAAATTTGTTTCTCCTTGGGAGATAAAATTTGTTCCACTTGTTCTTGCTAGCACATATGGGAGTCAAATGAAGGTGATAGGGATACTCACCCATGAGCTTGAGAGCTTCAACATCCATAGAAGTTTTGAATTCAACCGATCAATGTTAGTCTTCCGCAACTTATTTTTTATTATTATTCACACACGAATCACGCTTAGAGATCCCGTGGCATGTCTAGGACACTATCAATGGTATCAGAGCGATCTAAGTGCGATTTGGAATTATAGGGTTCTAAACTTAAATTTGGGAATTTTTTGTTTGGAGCTTGATTTTCTTAAATAATGATTTGGTTGAGCTTGGATGATGATAAAATTGGATTTGTATGTCATTGATTTTGTGAAAAATTGAATAAATTAATTTTCCCCAATTTCACATGCTTGGCCGAATGCACCCTAGAATAGATTCATGGTGAATTTTTTGAAATTTGACATATTGGATGTGTTGATGGCATAATAGAAATATTGAATGTTGATTTAAATTGGATTGAAATCAAATTGAATGATTTTTTGTATGCCTTTACCGTGAATGGAGCATGTTGTTGGAAGATTGATTTTGCTTTAATTTGTGTTGGACATAAATTAAAATGTAAAGTATGATTAATTGAATTAATTAGTATTTTGGAAATATTAGATTAATTGATTAATTGTACTAATTACACTTGAATTGAATTAATTTGTAATTTTGAATAATGAATTAATTTAATTGTTGTATTTGGGCCTAATGGGCTTGGTTGGGCCAAGTTTGGTTTAAGTTAATTGGTTGGATCCAATTGGGCCTAAAACCATTTCCATAAAGTCCAAATATGATAATTGGGCCTTTAAAATTTTAATTGGGCCTAATGGGCCTAAATTGATTTTTTTGCACAGGGTGATTCCTAATTGGGCCTTGGCATCTTGGGTTTGACCCATAATTTCCGAAGCCCATGCCTAAAGAATTAATTGAAAGCCCATTGGACTTTAATTAAATAGTATCGGATACTAATTGGGCCTTTGAGACCCATCAAGATTGGATTTGGAATCCAAGTCTAAAAGGCACCTTTAAAAGTGTAATTATTTAATTTGGAATTAAATATGAATTAGTATTGGATACGATTTAAATTGGATTTAAAATTGTAGTTCGATATAATTCAAGAATACTTACTTTGAGTATTTATTCTTAAACGAGTTTGACTCGAGCAAATCAAATCGTTGTATGAACATTGGATGGTCATTAATCAAAGATTGATTAATTGGATTAGATTGATTGAATAACATGCTTTTTGTGAATACTTGGATGTATGTATGAATAATGTATATCATATGGATATTAGAAGGGTGGGGGCAATTTTGGAAATTATTGTAATAAATTTAGAATTTATTAAATTGGACCTGCGTGTCCAGCCTATTACCTCTTTTCTCATTATATTTCTCTTCGCACCAATTCCCCTCAATGTAAATGAGGTTTCTTTAGAAGTATTATGTGATTAGGTAGAAGTATGAATAGTGCTAGCAGGAGAGAGGAAATGGAGAGATTTGTTCTAGGAACAAATTGTATTATATATCCATCCGCATATCATTATTAATTTATTTCGCGACTTATTATGCTTTTAGAATGCATGCTTAAGGGTGCATGATGAGACCTAATCAAAGATAATAAATTGGTTGCTAATTTACGCAAAAACCCTCAACAAATATTAAGTGTTTTCCTTCCATTGAGTGATTCATTCTCAAGATCCAAGATTGGCACTGGTTTATTGGCCAAAGTCAAGACCTTTGTCCATCGTGGATGTGTTTGAATCATGAAGGCTTTGTTCCATATCGCATGTCTTGTCCAAGTTGTGATTTGTTGGCCAAAGTCAAGATCACTTCTTGTCCATCGACATCGATTACGAAGCTTTCCAAAGTCAATGGGTCCCGCTTAACTGGAATCATTAAGCTTGTTGTGCCAAAGCCAAGGCTTAGTTGATTCAGAGGAAAATGTTAGGAAAATATATTGGATATATTGGCATATATATTATATATATATGTTTCGGACTTGGAGGTCCACCTACTGGATCTAGGAGTTGGATGAGATCCAATTGATCTTAGAGATATACCTAGTTAAGTTTCATACAACTTGTTAGCCAAAGTCAAGGTTGTGTGTTATTTAACGGGATCCTAGCCCACTAGGAAACTAGGCTTCCCAAGTACTCCACAGAGGGTTTGAGGCTCGCCGAAAAATAGTGGGAGGCAAGTATTAAATTTGCAATTTTGTTTAGATACTTGTCAATACGCGCTCATTTATTTTTCGTCATTAATTATTTATAAATTATTAGTTAGACTAATATTTAATTGTTGTTTTAATCAAACAGTTGGACTGTATTCAAACTATTTCATTTGTAGTTGGTTATATAATTGGATTATGGTAATCAATACATTTGAATGTAACCAATCAATTGTAGTTGATTATATAGTTAGACTATAGTAATCATTATATTTAATTGTACCCAAAATCGTTGATTGGATAGTTGGACTATAGCAATCAAGATGACTGAAAGATTAATGTCAAAGGACATATCCCAAGTTGTCTGCCTAAACTGTGGAAAACGAGGTCACTAGAAGTGTGACTGCCGTATGGACAAGGCATACATGAAGGAAGTGAAGGCGGGAAAAGGTTCTGGCTTCAAGAATATTTGTTATAAACGTATTCACTACTGGTTTTAAAATTGGATTTTTGATACTAGATGTGGTACATGAATATATGTACTGATGTGCGAGATCTGCTGATAAGCTGGAAACTGGCTTAAGATGAGATCGACCTACAAGTCAGAAACAAGACGAGAGTCATTGTTTTGGCAGTAGAAACCTAAGTTTTGGAACTGCCATTTGGGCATGTACTTCAACTATGAGACTGTTATAATGTATCTAGTTTGACTAGGAACATTATCTTTGTATCTAGTTTAACCCGTTGCGGGTATACCTTTATATTCTGAAACACCGGGTGTTTTTGTTTATAAAGATGATATCGAGATATTTACATTAGATGTAAATAATGGTCTTTATATTTTGAATATAAATGAATCTCAAATATATAACATGACAAACAAATAGCTCAAATTGAGTAAATCAAATGAGACTTATTTGTGGCATTGTCATCTGGGATGCATTAACAAGACTCGTATATCCATACTTTCGAAGAGTGGATACTAAGACGGATTTGATTCTAATTCAAATGATGTCTACGAATCTAGTTTAATTAGGCAAAGTGCCTAAAACACCTTTTACTTAGTAAAAGTGTAAGTGCCACCGATCTGTTAGCCCTCGTTCATAGTGACGTAAGTGGGCCCATGTCTAGCTAGGCTATAGGTGGATATGAATACTTTGTAACCTTTACGGATGTGGCATCGCGTTACGGTTATGTGTATCTTATGAAACACATGTCAGAAACTTTTGAGTAATTCAAAGAGTTTCGACACGAAGTAGGAAAAACAGACCGACTAAGTACTAAAAACATTACGGTTGGACCATAGTGTTAAATACTTAAACATATGAGTCGCTCTGAGCTACCAATTTCCTTCTGAGGATACACACTAAACAGTGCAATACTTATTTTGAATAAGGTTCCATGAAAATATGTTAGACATACTTCATATTAGATATGAACAGGAAAGAAACCGGGTTTCTCATTCCTGAAGATTTGGGAATGCAGGGCATATGTTTGGATGGTACCAAACTAGAACCCAAATCAGATAAGTGCCTATTTGTAATTAGTTATCCTAGGGAAACCAAAGTATAGTACTTATACAACTCACAAGAGAACAATGTAATTGTTGCTCCCCATGCGGTTTTCCTAAGAGGAATTCCTATATGCAGTGGTAAGTGGGGGAAAGTAAAACTCGATGAAAATCAGAGTAATAATATTCCAGGCACCGAGTCCTTACGGAACATAAATAGTTCATCAGGGATGAAACTGTACCAATAATCTTCGAATACATAAGAACCGCGTAGGTCGGAGAGAGTCAGAAAACAACCTGAAAGGTATGGGTTTCTGATCTCACCTCATGTAGACCTCAATCTTATTGAGGAAGACAAACCGACTACGTATGAGGAAATGATACAAGGTATCGACTCCTTTTATGGCAAAGTGCTATTAAGTCCGAAATGGATTTCATGTATATCAACCAAGTCTGGATACTGGTTGATGTACCAGAAGGCATTGTGCCTATTGGTATTATATGTGTCTTCAATGAAGACATACATGGATGGCAACATACAAATGTACACAGCTAGGCTTGTACAGAAAGGGTATCGTCAACGACATAATGTCGACTATGATGAAACTTTTTCACATGTTGCCATGATTAAATCCATTCGGATAATGCTTGCAATAACTGTATATTTCATTTATGAAATATGACAGCTGAACGCCAAAACTGCTTTCCTTAATGGAAACCTTTTGGAGGTTGTTTATATGCAACATCCTGACGGTTTTGTCGTGCTAAAACATGCAAACAATGTTTGCAAGATAAATCGATCCATTTATGGATTGAAGAAAGCATTGTGTTCTTAGAACCAGTGTTTTGATGTAATCATAATGGTATATGATTTAATTCAAAATGAAGATGATTCTTATATATATAAGAAGGTTAGTGGGAGCGCACTGACAATGAATGTCCTATACATTGATGATGTATTGCTTCTTAGCAATAACATTCCCATAATAAAATCGGTGAAAGCTTGGCTTTCATGAAAAATTCTCCATAGAATACCTGGGAGAAACAGGCTTTATTCTAGGAATAAAGATCTACTGGGATAGATCTAGAAAGCTACTGACACTCTCTCAGTGTTCGTATGTTTTGATATGTACGTGACCTGATGTCTCATGAGCTTTGAGTATATGTAGACGCAATCAGGCCAATCCAGCTGATGGTCACTGGATTGAAGTAAGGAACATCCTTGAGTATCTTGGATGAACCAATGATGTTTTCTGTGAATATGGGGAAAGGAGAACTTGAGGTAACTAGGTTCACCGCTGCAAGTTTCCAAACCGATAAAAACGACTATAAGTCGTAATAAGGGTACTATATAGTTTGAATAACATAACAGTGATCTGGAAATCTTCCAAGCAAGATACTGTTTCCGAATAAATAACAAAAGCGTAACATTGTTGCAGCTGATGCAGTAATAAAAGCATTTTTCGATTTATAAAATCCTAATTGGATTAGGAGTACTTCTGTTAACAGCTGAGCTATGCTACAGCGCAAGCTAAAGAACCGCGGTCTCATCAATGATCCAAGTATGTACTTCAACTAATTCATCTAATTTGTTCGATCATACATCTTGGTGATGTGATGATTGAATAAATCGTATCAGATGGTAACCTTTCAAATCTGCTGACGAAAGCTATTTCTCAGCAGAGGTTTTGAGCGACCCATACATAGTTCAAGTGTAGAACACCTAAGTGATTAGCTATAGGCCAAGTGGGAGATTGTTGGACAATTATGACCCATAACATCACTATTTGTACAGAACATGGTGTTGTTGTACAAATTAACTATGTGACAAAAGAAATTGCTCTTTTATCATTTGTAATTGGACTACCTAGATATATAAATGATAAAAGTCCTTATGATTAGTTCCAGATTAATAAGATATGAGACAATATTAATCCATAAAGGTTTAATCATTAAATAACCATAGTCGTAGTATTATTAAGACTGAACATCGATAATGCGGAATAGGCTAGTATTACAATTGTGCGTGTTATGGAAGCGTAACGGCATAGTTCTCATATATTTGGGTATTGGATACTCATGCAAGTGTAATGAGAGGTTCTGTTTACCGATGGTACGGAAACAGCTTCACTCTGGATAGATCCCTCGGAATCCATTGGTAGTATGACTATGTGTCTATGGGAATCCGAATCAGGGTAGGTGTATTTGGTCTTAACCTGAGACTTGCATCGCTAATACTTGCGACAATCAATATACTTTGGTTTTGGTCGTCCGGGGCTTTAACAGGTTCTGTGTACGCCTCTTCTGGGTATATTGAGAATCGTAGTGTATTGGGTGTGATGTCAAGACGGAAGTATCACTTCATTCATAAAAGATGATGATCACGCAGGGATACAGAATCGGTACTCTAAGTGCTATAGCCATCGGGGAAGTATGACTAGGTCATGAATTTCCGATCATAAAGAGACTAGTTGCTAGTGATCCGATATATGCTTCATACGGGGCAGACACAACTCCAGCCCCAGGCCTTGCATGTGACATTCGATATTGGATCGTAATACGCAATATTATGTATACTACGCCTGACAAAGATCATGTATTCCATAGAAGAATATTTCTGGAGAATTGGATAGGCACGGCGCTTTGCTAGAAGCCAACCATGTCTTGTAAATCGGTTAGTGCGTGTTACCGGGTACGCATGTGTTCGGATAGTCCGATGACCGTATTTACTGCCAACATATCCAGGGATCTCTTGGGTCGCATCCCAAAGATTCACCAATAATGTTTGACTCGAACAATATTAATCTGGGATTAATTAAGAGAGAGAATATTAATCTGGGATTAATAGAGAGAGAAAATTAATTTGGGATTAATTACGGCAAGAATTAATCTGGGATTAATTATCAGAGAAAGAATTAATCTGGGATTAATTGCGTCGAGAATTTATCTGGGATTAAATTCGTCGAGAGGAGAGAACGCGATTAATTTGGAATTAATCGGTAAAATAAATTTAATAGTTAAATTAGATTTTACTATTTAATTTATTTAATTGGGCTAAATAATATATTAGATATATTAATTGAAATTGGATTTCAACATGAAATTAAATTGGATTTTAATTTTAGCGAACGAATTAATTTGGAATTAATTCGCGAGCGATTTTCGTAATAATTTTACTGGGTATTATTATTTAATTAAATTAGATTTAATTGTGCCGCGATGAAAATTCATTTAATCGGATTAAACGAATCCAAGCCCGAAGTATGTTGAGTAAGCCCACTTGAATTTTGAATTTAAAGTGGGGCCCACTTCACTTACATCATTAGTCATTTTGGTGATAGATATGAGTGATGGGTTTTGGTGGAATCTTGTAAAACACTCAATATATTTAATTTTGGAAATTAATTTATCTCTCTTGGTTTGGCCGAATGGCTAATAACTTCTCCTATTTTGGCCGACAGAAAGCAATACTTCTTCTTCTTTTTAGAATAAAAAAGCAATTGGCTCAGTGGACTTTTGAAGCTAGACCGAATTGGACTTGCTTCTTTTAGCCGAAAGGCAATTAGCCTCTGTTTTGGAAACAAAGGCCAAAAGCACATGGCCGATTACTACCACACTCTCTCTCGGACAAATTTATTTCTCCTTGGGAGATAAAATTTGTTCCACTTGTTCTTGCTAGCACATATGGGAGTCAAATGAAGGTGATAGAGATACTCACCCATGAGCTTGGGAGCTTCAACATCCATGGAAGTTTTTGAAATTCCCTACAAGCAATAGCGACAAAGCAATCTCTATACCCAAGAGGGGGGGTGAATTGGGTTATCGCTACAAATGCAGAATTATAAAATCTTTACCGATTTTTAGCTCTTATTACCAAGTGGGGACTTAGGGCAATTTTCTCTATTCCAATTAATAGCCTATATGCAAGTTTTCTATTCAATATGTATAAGCATAAATAAACTTGCTATAAACAAAAGTATAGGGAAAGAGAAATACGACACCGAGATTTATAGTGATTCGGCCAAACGTGCCTACGTCCACTCCCTCAAGCCTCGCTTGAAGATTTCCACTAGAATCGAGTTTTCCGTGGTTCACTCGTAACCAAGAGTTTTCCGCAAAGGCACACTCCGAACCTTTTACAACTTTGAGTTTTGTTCGTAGGTGCACTCACAACCTTTACAACTTACCCAACCAAATGGGATTTCACAAATCACAAGTGTTTTGATAAAGAAGAAAATTAAAAACACACTTGGGCACTCACAAATAATAAGAAGATTGTGTGAGTTGCAAACCCAAGTGATCTAAGCTCACTAAATGTAATGAAGATGTGTGTGAGCTTGTATGAGTGTTTAAGTGTATGAAGGTTTAAGACACTCTTGTATTTGCCTTAGAGAATGTATGAAGGTTGTGTATTAAGTCTCTAACTTAATGCAAATAAGTTGGGGTTCTATTTATAATAAAATGCAAAGCTTTCCCCAACTTACAGCGAGACCGGTATGGAAATTGGTATGGGACCGGCATGCCGGTCTAGGGCTCCAACGGCTATATTACCGTTGAGAAAGTGTCCGTTAGACCGGTATGGAAACCGGTATGGAGACCGGTATGAGTCTCCCTGGTTCCAGTAAGTGCTCAATATGAAGAGCTTGACCGGTATGGAAACCGGTACGGAGACCGGTTTGGATCTCTCTGGTTCCAGTAACTGCACAATAAAGGCTAGACCGGTATGGAAACCGGTATGGGGACCGGTCTGGAGCTCCCTGGTTTCAGTAAGTACATGTTCTGATGTCCAGTCAAGACTGACGACACTTGGTATTTTGGCCATAACTTTCTCTAGAAAATTCCAAATCATGATCCATAAATTTCTACATAAACTAAACACATAGATATAGCTTCTGTAAAAAATTCAGCTCCAAAAAAATTAAGATTAATTTTATGGAATTTTTCTAATGTGACATGTATGCAGAAAACGCACATATGAACATGTTGTAGTAAAATGGCTCTAGAAAAAGTTCTATACATCGGAATTGTGTTCTGTTTGAACCGTAACAAACTAGAGATACATATCTATCTAACGGTATATCATTTGAAGTTTAATTCAATCGTTTGCTAGTTTTTAGAAGATCATTTACCGATGTACTTGTGCATGAAGTTCATTTTGGTGCAAATGATTCTTTTAGCATTCTAAGTCATTTTAAATGCAAGTGATGCAAAATGTATGATTCCTAAGAGCTTTATATCACTTGAGTAAACTCACTTACAATAAAATTTAGCTATTAATCATTATTTTCGATTTGCCGCTAGTCTTCTCGCTCTTCACCCCATATACTTCGACACTTTTTGTAATGCTTCGTGTTTGTACGTCGAAGTCTTCATTCGCGTTGACGTCATCAAAATCCTTTTATGCGACCAAGTCGCCAACAGTTTTGAACTCAACCGATCAATGTAAGTCTTCCGCAACTTATTTTTTATTATTATTCACACACGAATCACGCTTAGAGATCCTGTGGCATGTCTAGGACACTAACATGTGAGTCATTCAGTATTAGCTCCAACGAATACACACACGTCTATACGAGCTTCCCTTGCTCATGGTATATTGGGTTAAACCATTGGAACTCCAATTCCATCGACCGTATTTCAAAACCAACGACTATGAATATTTACTCTAAGAATAGTTTATAATAGTAATATTATCTCAATGTCGGACCACTCAGTGTCCAGTATTACTGCATGACTATTTTAAGGTCGATGTCATTCTTAGCATATTTATATATCAATCTAATATGCATAATGACATTATCATTAATAAGGTTTGAAATGAAAATGTAGTTATTTTATTAGCAAATAAAAAAAATATAATGTATAATACTTTATTCGAATTTTTTCTCTAAACACCAACTCCAACACTTAAGCACAGGCGTTCGAATGTCCCTCAAACGTTCATCAAACGTAAAGTTTATGCCTTCAATCATTAGAACACTCAGACGAACATAACGCAAATGCACGTCCCGGACTGGTCTTGAGATGTAATTTAAAACTCTTGTAACTTTCTCGCCCTTTGGGCAAATTATGTGTTCTTTATATGTACGTGATCTTCTTCGAGTCTACTTTCTAATGACACTAAAATCATGTCAATCAGAGTTCTAAATCTTATGGAATGTTCAAATGAGTGAACGTCATTCTGATATCTGCATCTGATGTTATCCAATTACTCCAAGATCTTCAAGACTCATTACAACTCAATTGAACTTATTTTGTTATGAATGTTGCCAACACACATGGAACTAACAAAAAAACAACCCAGTTTCAATTATATATGACCAAAAAAATCAAATTTTTATTATAAATTTAAGGAAGATCTAAATATCTTCCATATATATATACACACACACTATTTCATTATAAAGAAGAATAGAATCTTAATATCTCTATTACTTATATAGAGACTAGTTTTCATTTGGTAGATAAACGTTGACTATACCTCAAAGTGAATGAGAATAAGGTCCATAAGCTGATACAATCATGTCCAAAGACCGTGAGAATATGGCCCGAAAGCTGTGAGAATAGAGCCTATATGTTAATATAACTAAGCCCGAAATTTATAATTACATTAATTCTTTGTTCATTTAGACCATGAAGAATCGAACCTAATATCTACTCTTTAGAGCAGTGTTTTAAAACCTGAACCGGTCCATCGACCTGGTCTAGTGAGAGGATCAAGGGTCAGAGGTTCGACTTGGGTTCAACCGGACGTTGACCCGGGTTATTGTTTTAACTATATTTTTATTATTTTTTAGAAAAAAAAAATTTAAAAAAAAATTCAAAATCAATAATAATACAATATAAAGGTAAAAAAAAAATCGGACAAAAAAAAAAGCTTGACACGAACTGGGTCACCGGTTGAAGCGACCGGGTCAGAGGGTTTTTGGCCAGTTCACTGCCGACCGAATTTGGGGATCACCCGGACCGGATCTTGGACAAGGTCTCGGTTCAACTACTCCAACCGGCCGGTCCGATTCTGATTTTTAATCCTTGCTATAGAGTGAGGATATTTTTACCAAATGAGCTAATCATTTAGACATAAAGGTTAGATTTCTCAACATTCTCCCACGACTTTCAAAAGTAATTATAATAGATTTTTCCCCAATTTATTTGATGAAATTTGTCAGTTTTCAACGTCAATTTCCTGTCTATACACTCATTGTTGCTATGCTGATCTTGACATGATTTTCGCATAAAATACCTCATATCAGTTGAAATGTATAAATGAACTTAAAATATAAATATTAGACAATTTTATACTCTCAAACTAGCTTTAAAATTGAGTTGGCTAGGTCCATAAATTTTAACATGGTATTGGGAGCAGGCTTGGGATAATTTGAACTTCTCTTTCCAATCTTCTTTCAAAATTCACAACCTTATTCGAACCATCAAGAGGTACAAAGTTGAGCATCCAGTACTTTAATTCAAATGCTATGACTTCAATAATATTCACAAACATGTCTAGGAAACCCAAAGGCTCTGATACTGGGAAACAACTAGCTAGGACCATCTTATTACTCTTTGATTTTCTATGAACAGTCACTCTCATGCGCCAATATATACAGCTAATAAGATATCCCAATATTGTGACCTTCAGTTCTCACTGCTGACACATTATTTTTTTTCCTTTTTTAGTGACAAAATACGTTTCCTGTTCAAACCTACAATCCAGATTTTGATGAAAGGGAAAATTAGTGTCTCTATTGAAGTAACACAATTATTTGAGACCAGCTTGAAGTTACAAGTTGATTCTATGGTGTAGTGGTTCAATCAAGATGATCTATTGAATACTCAAGGCCAAGTCCTTGCTCATAAGAAGGCACAAACAACCATTGTGATTGTGTTGTGGACGTATTCATTCCTTCTTCATTTACAATGACTACCACATGATTTGCTTTCAATTCGATGGAAATCAAAAGGGTTTTCAGAAAAGCTTTTGCAAGTAATTAGGTGGTAAATGTGAGACCACCTCTTTCTTACCCTAAATCACATGGGCGCCCCCAGTTCATCCAGAGCAGGAGCTCTCATTATATAAAATGCGAACTTCCGCTAAAATAAAAAAATCACGGACTCTAATACATAGAGTAATGATATACATACTCTCTATTTTCTCGAAAGTTTCCCTTCCCTCTCACTGTAGTTACAGTGAACTACAGTGATTCATTGTAGCTACATTGAGAGGGGAGGGAAAACTTTCGGTAAAATAAGGAGTATGTTTATCATTTTTGTTAATACAAAAAAAAAAAAAAAAAAAAAAAAAAAAAAAAAAAAAAATTATTGAGAATTTTCAAATGAAGTATTTAGTCATCTACTTGCCCAAAATATAAGCGTCAAAGAAATGCATATCACCTGTTTGCCTTTTTATTTTTTATTTTTACTTCAACACACACCAAATTCATGTAAAATAGGGATAGAAAAAATCTTCTCAGGATGGGTTTGCGGAAGTCTATTATGTTAAAGTTGGATACGAGTATAATTTTTATATTTGTTGTTTTGATGGGTCGAGTACTGTACGGGCCAAATTTGGGCCAAGGGTAATTTCGACCTTTTGCTCCAGGCCCACCGCCAAATACACCCCTGAAGCTCTCTAATCAAACCCCAAAGACATGGCGCAGGCCCAGGCCTAATGAACACCATCACCCGCAAACGAATGATCATCTAAAGGTCAGTCCACATAACGCTTTGGCTAATAAACACCATTCATAACTAGCCGTTCCAACCTACAACGGGTAAAAGAAGTAAATATCTCTCATGAAGTCGACCGTTATGAGTGATCAAGTGTGATTAAGGACATACCCCCAGGTGGGTATAAAGGGAAAGAGGCTTCATGAGGAACGGGGGGGACTCGGACAGCTCAACCATATTCAACTTCCAACTCTCCTACTTACAGCTTTGAGACATCCTCAAGCTTACGACGCCTTTGACTGACCGCCCTCACGGCACCCTACAAAGTTGAGGTAGTATCCAACCTTTGACTTCCCATCTTCTAATCATTTATCTTCACTGACTTGGGCGTCGGAGTGCCCCCGGCACCCACCACACCGGTGGGCAGTACTCTCGCTCACTCTACCCTTTTGTTTTGCAGGATCGCTAGCGCCCCAACTACAAATTCTCGATTGTGGACCTCGGGCGAAAACCAGCGTCTACAATTGGCGCCCACCGTGGGGCTCCTAGCGATTCTTAGCAAGCAAAGACGTCTCTATCTATGACTCTTTCAACATAAAGATCCATGGGTTGGTCGTCATCAACTCTTACTACTGTACGGGCCAAATTTGGGCCAAGGGCAATTTTGTCCTTTTACTCCAGGCCCAAGTTTCTACCTCAGAAGGAAGCCTGATGATTAAGGTGAATAGTGGCCTAGAGATTCATAAGCCCAGGCCCAATGAGGAGCCACGTAGCGCCCATGCTCATTAATGCCACCCACAAGCCATCCGTTCCAACCTGCAAGCAGTAATGGCACTTCATTAAGTTGACTGTTACCATGTTCTGAACGGGCAAATAATCAAAAGACAATCAATAAAAGCACACGTTACTACACCATGGATATTTAAGGAGCATGACTCCAAGAGGAATAGGGGACTTCTTGCTCTCAGACTCGTAGCTTTAGAACAATCTCACTCAAGCTCACATCACCTCATACCTACCGCCCTCACGGCAGTCTACGGGGATCAAGGTAATCTCTAACTTTGCTTCTCCTTCAACGGTATTAATAAATCACTTTCATCACTGACTTGGGCGTCGGAGTGTCCCCGGCACCCACCACACCGGTGGGTAGTCTACTCCCGCTCAATCTACCTTTGTTTTGCAGGATCGCTAGTGCCCCCCTCATGAAATCTCAATTGTAGACCTCGGGCGAAAACCAGCGTCTACAGTTTGGCGCCCACCGTGGGGCCCTAACGATTCATGGCATGCAAAGATCTCTCCACCTACGATCCTTTCAGACACTCATACTTATATGACATCACACAACGAGCAAACACCTGATCTCATGATCACTTAATTTGTCATCCTCCAAGAATAATTACAAGCATTAGAGCACATTTCGTCTCCCAATGGCCCGAGACTACGGGTTATCTCAACAATACTGTCACTGATCTAATCTATTCGGAGCATTCAAGAATATGATACCATTTACTCTAGACGGCATGGATAAAGTATCATCTCATTCAAGCTACATGAGGGGATAGCATCTCCTCCGAACTACTTTAAAGGCTTGGACATCTCTTACAGATTAAATGAAAGAAGTGTCTTTTTCAGACGACGTTAGAGAATTCCCTTTTCCTCCAGAAGACATTAATGGATTGTCAACAATTTTAGACTCCATTCGACCAGAATCTCATGGACCTACATCAGGAGTAAGGCGTTTCCCTCCAATAGAGCTGTATTTTCTACCATTCACCTCACGTGATAAAGCAATGTGTTGGACATGAAGTGGATGTCCCAGTCGACATACCCGAATGAAGAATTGGCGTGGACATCTTAGTCAACATTACCAGGTATGTCTTGCATCTTTTAATAATGTCCTAGTCGACATAAGAAAGGCACGTGACTTATAATAGGTGTCATAGTTTGGGACTTGTTATGAATATCTCAGTCGATATTACACCATATAGCTTGATGACTATGGGTGTCCCAATCGACACCACAATTTACGACTAGGTAGCTATTTTAGTTTAGCACAGTCTACATTTTCAATATCTAACATATGACTAGCTGGAGATGCCCCAATCGACATGAGTGTATTGTTAAGTATGTCCCAATAGATATTATCATGTGTAACTTGTCACTTTCTAAAGACTTCACTCGACATTCCTCATATGTGACTTGACACTTGTTTAAGATCTCGTTCAACATGAGATGGGAGAAGTTCTAGCTAGTCTGAGATTCCACTCAACACGAGGAAGAAGAGCTCTTGTGTAGAGGCGAAGGTTTCAGTTGGCATGACATAGAATGTATGTTTAGCAGATAGCTGAAGATCCACTCGACGCATAAGTAGGCTGAACTATCTAAGGTTTCGATCAACATTGTAAATCTACACATCTTGAGGTTGCTCCAACTAACACTTGAGAAGATTCATCACGAGTGTCTCACTCGACTGTGCATGTGAAGATGCGTACTCGGCTTAAAGAGGATACTCCACTCAGCCCTCTGCCACGTGCTTAACCATGAGTAGATCTCCTAGAAATAACCGGTCCACTGGGCTGCTGTTGATTCAAAGCCCTTATTGCCAGCTGCAACAATGCCTCTACATTTTGAGTACATGTCTTCCATCTGAAGCACGAGCCTTTGCATTTAAACCATCTATCTTCTGAATCAGACTAGAATCTTTGGGTGCAATTCGGAATTCTGGGAAAACAGTTGCTGAATGTTTCATCCTTTTCACAGAAAGGTCATCCTCTATTTTTGAATTTCCCAAACGATTCAACTTTGACAAGCACATATGATAAACATCATATACTTTAGGATGGAAACCATGAGACGTATGGAGATCGCCATCGATTCTCTCTATAAGTCAAAACTCCATATACTTTAGGATGGTAGTAAGACGAAGAAAGCCACCATATTGATGAAGTCATAGTTCCATTCCTCATCACACGAGAGAAACCGACCAGCATCCTCAAAACCTTCACACATTTTTAATGAAATCAGGGAAGTTCTATTGGTTATTAAGAAAACTCAGTCTACACTTCATAATAGAGCAAACCACATGCACAATTTGATCCTTGTGATTGAGCTCCAATCGAAAACTCTCATGCACTTCCACACCAGGCGAAGTGGGACTCCTTTTTTGGGACTTATTTTGTTTGCTGGGGTCGTTGGCAAAAGGAAAACAAATAAAGGGCCCATTGTCATATTTCTGATCTTGTTGGAAATTTCTAGCTTATTCTAGGAGTTACTAATTTTCCATGAGATTCTGAATCTGAGCTCATGGAATCTTGGGGCTTTTTCCGAACAGCTAGGGGACAATATTCATATATTATATGTGGGTGAATTTTGACTATGGCGTCACCTTCAACACACACATGACCAAACGAAGTTTACTCATTATAATGGAGTTACAATCAAGATTACATCCATCCAGATGAAATGAAGAAATGGGGAATATTTTTCATCACTCGGCAGACTCATGGGTGTAGTTGAGCCTTCTGTTTTAGGCTACCTAGATCTGTTGTAGCCCTACTGCATCTGCTGACTCTATCTAGCAATATCAAAGAGTAGTGATAATTTTAAATCTGATGCGACTTCGAAGTCTAGGAGTTGTAAGGGTTGAAACACACGGTAGCAGCTGTATAATCCCAAAAGTGGGTGATCAGACTCTCGGTTATTCAATTCAACTAAAAAAAATAAAAAAAATAAAAAAAAATTTGGTTTAGAGCTTGTATACAGAGGCGACTGGGTTGGCCAAAATTAATCAGTCTCCCCATCAGAACACCACAGATACCCAAATCAAAGTCGATATAATCGTTGGAGCAAAGCAGGGTGTTGTCTCTTGAGGTCGATTGAATGAGACCCTTTCACCTTAACGAGTTCCTCTCCCACAATTCAATTCGAAAGCCAATAGCTCCATCGGCTACACTACCCTGAACAACACAGCAATTACTCTGGGAACTAGAAGTTGTCAAAACAGTCCTATCAGGAGACACGACTCCTAACCAATTGAGCGTCTAGCCTCCCCACAATCATCCATATCAGTAGATCTCAATCAAGCCCATACAACAAACGAAACTGAACACAAACCCGTAACAGAGAGAGCCCCAAATCGATTCCAGAAAGAGCAGCGACAATCGATTCCTCCGACCGCGGCGTCGAGTCGTCGAGTCAGCTCTCACCTCTGACCTCGCTCTCTGGATAATCCACGCGAATACTTCTCGAGCCGGGAAGATCGTCGAAATCGTGATCTCTCAGGTCTCTGGCTTGTTGCACCAGACAGATATGCTCTAGCACCACAGCTTCTGGATGGCTCGACTCGGTGCAGCATCTATGTCGATGAATGAGGCGTTGTAGAGGACTAGGTTTTGGGGGCATTGTTTGTAGATCTGGTTTTGGGAACTACTTGTCGAATCAGGTGTAGGCTGGACACAAAGATCTTTTTTGTCGCATGAATAGCTGGTTGAATGGAATTATACTTTGCCAAATATAGGCTCTCCAAAAGTCATAGTAAAGCGCCACTTTACTAAAGAAACCCGTCTCAAAATAGCACACGACACCGGCTCCCTCCATCCGCTCAGTCAATTGGCCTAGAATCCGGTTCGCCAGCTCGCAGCCCATCAAACGCAAGTGACCCAGCCCAAGCGGCACCTAAAAGATTCGAATTGAATAAAATCAAACACTTTCAAAGCAACTTAACAACTATCAACATTAGTCCTGTCGCATGGAATCCCACTCAGTTAGAAAAAAAAAATTGACAGAAGAAGCGAGTCATTTTGGTCGCTTAGTGGTGTCACGAGAGAAATTGTTAAGTTAATAAATCTCATTCAAGACTTCGTGATTTGGTAACAAACCGACATTATTAAAAGAGGTGGAATTGGCACTGATCGTGTTAATTGAATGATTCAATTACTTTCTAGCATCTTCATGAAACTCGTTACTTTATGCCTTCATACCTCCTTCAGATCCATACAACTATGGTGCAATGGGCCTTCCTCCGGTCTAGTATAATCAGAAATAAATTTGATGGGCATCCATCTCTTCCATACTACATATGAAGATATTCATCACCACACTACGTTTGGAGATTATCATTCATTCTATAGACTGTATGGATGAATTTCCCAAGAGTATTGGAGAAGCCCCATGAACCTTCAGCAAATTCATTCGACAATAGTCTCATAACCTCCCTCTAGTCTTGTAGTATAAACATTTTCATAGACATATGTTAGGTTCACTGGATTATGTCTAATGGACCTCCGTCAGGTCCACTTGATAGTCCATTCGACAGTAGTATCATGGACCTTCATTAGAGCCGGTAGTATGAGAAGAAAGACTAATAGACCATCTTCAGGTCTAGTAGAGTGATGATCTTCATTGATTCATATTAATGAAGAATGAAGACCCCCTGTGGATCTTCATCACATATGAAGACTCCCATGAACCTTCATAAGGTATAGTGGAGTGTGTATATGTTCTTGGACAGTCATTGGGTCATAACCCAGGTGTAGCTTATTCAAATATAGTAGAATGAAAACTTCCTTAGACCTCTATCAGATCTGGTAATTTATAGACCCTCATGTACCTTCATCAATATGAATGGTCATCTTGATTCATAAGGTAATGAAACATCCTCCATGTGAGACATCATTATCAACCTTCTGCTCAGTCGACACAACAGGCACGTAAAAAGGATCTCTCACTGTTTCAGTCAAACAGAGTATGCTTCTTATATTGAAGAGCAATTAACCAGTCACTCGACAAATCCACCAGACGACAGGTATCATTACTCTCATTACATACTCATCTAGATTGTGGTTTTGAAATTTGCAAGCAATGCCATATGACAAAGTTGAAAACCTAGACTACTCTTAAGTGAGGCGTATCCTGAACCTCCATACGGTTCAATCGACTATGAACATCTCACATGGCTCATGTAGAGTCAACATATAACTTTCATCCGGACTAGGAAGAATTTTAAGACATGGATAGTGGTCTCAACAAGTCTAGTTGACATGGGACATCCCCAGACGACTCACGTCGAGTCAAATGAAGACATGGACTTCCTACAGTCCATACGACATAATGTCGTATGAAAAGACATTTGAACCATCATTTGGTTCAGTTGACCAGGGACAACCCCCATGAACTCATTTCGAGTCAACTTGTAGACATGGATTACGCATGTCGTATGACTCATATCTTCCTGGACTCATCAAGTCCAGTCGACTGGGGACACCCCCCATGGACTCATATCGAGTCAAAGTTGTAGACATGGATTGCACATGTCATATGACTTATATCTTCCTGGACTCATCAAGTCCAGTCGACCGGGTACATCCCCATAGACTCATGTCGAGTCAAAGTTGTAGACATGGATTACACATGTCGTATGACTTATATCCTCCTGGATTCATCAAGTCCAGTCGACCAGGGACATCCCCATAGACTCATGTCGAGTCAAAGTTGTAGACATGGATTACACATGTCGTATGACTTATATCCTCCTGGATTCATCAAGTCCAGTCGACCAGGGACATCCATATAGACTCACGTCGAGTCAAATTATAGACATGGAATACACATGTTGTATGACTCATCAAGTCCAGTCGACCGGGGACATCCCCTATGGACTCATGACGAGTCAAAGTTGTAGACATGGATTACACATGTCGTATGACTTATATCTTCCTGGACTCATCAAGTCCAGTCGACCGGGGACATCCCCTATGGACTCATGTCGAGTCAAAGTTGTAGACATGGATTACACATGTCGTATGACTTATATCCTCCTGGATTCATCAAGTCCAGTCGACCGGGGACATCCCCATAGACTCATGTCGAGTCAAATTATAGACATGGAATACACATGTTGTATGACTCATCAAGTCCAGTCGACCGCGGACATCCCCTATGGACTCATGACGAGTCAAAGTTGTAGACATGGATTACACATGTCGTATGACTTATATCCTCCTGGATTCATCAAGTCCAGTCGACCGGGGACATCCCCATAGACTCATGTCGAGTCAAAGTTGTAGACATGGATTACACATGTCGTATGACTTATATCCTCCTGGATTCATCAAGTCCAGTCGACCTGGGACATCCCCTATGGACTCATGACGAGTCAAAGTTGTAGACATGGATTACACATGTCGTATGACTATATCTTCCTGGACTCATCAAGTCCAGTCGACCGGGGACATCCCCTATGGACTCATGTCGAGTCAAAGTTGTAGACATGGATTACACATGTCGTATGACTTATATCCTCCTGGACTCATCAAGTCCAGTCGACCGGGGACATCCCCTATGGACTCATGTCGAGTCAAAGTTGTAGACATGGATTACACATGTCGTATGACCCATCAAGCCCAGTTGTAGACATGAAATACACATGTTGCTTGACTTATATCTTGACCTTCGTCTGGTTCAATCGATTGGGTACTTCCCCAAAGGCTCCTGTAGAGTCAGGCTCATAACCTTACATTCGTTTTGATTCCATTAATAGGCAGCATCAAACGCTCGAGCACGCCTACATACTATGGCCTCATTGCAAGCGACACACGCATCAAGTACTCTCTAAGCCAAGGACTCCTTGACTTAGAGAGTAGGGGACAAACTGTACGGGCCAAATTTGGGCCAAGGGCAATTTTGTCCTTTTACTCCAGGCCCAAGTTTCTACCTCAGAAGGAAGCCTGATGATTAAGGTGAATAGTGGCCTAGAGATTCATAAGCCCAGGCCCAATGAGGAGCCACGTAGCACCCATGCTCATTAATGCCACCCACAAGCCATCTGTTCCAACCTGCAAGCAGTAATGGCACTTCATTAAGTTGACTGTTACCATGTTCTGAACGGGCAAATAATCAAAAGACAATCAATAAAAGCACACGTTACTACACCATGGATATTTAAGGAGCATGACTCCAAGAGGAATAGGGGACTTCTTGCTCTCAGACTCGTAGCTTTAGAACAATCTCACTCAAGCTCACATCACCTCATACTTACCGCCCTCACGGCAGTCTACGGGGATCAAGGTAATCTCTAACCTTGCTTCTCCTTCAACGGTATTAATAAATCACTTTCATCACTGACTTGGGCGTCGGAGTGTCCCCGGCACCCACCACACCGGTGGGTAGTCTACTCCCGCTCAATCTACCTTTGTTTTGCAGGATCGCTAGTGCCCCCCTCATGAAATCTCAATTGTAGACCTCGGGCGAAAAACCAGCGTCTACAACTACATGTGAAATGATGGACATCTTCCTTAGAATGCATGGATTGCCTTCAGCTCCATACTACATGATTGGGTTGTCTCTTATGGATTTCTATAAGAAACAAGTACTTGGCATAAAGACGGTGTCCCAGTCGACGTACCGGAATAAAGACTTGGCGTGGACATCGTGGTTAACATTACCAGGTATGTCTTGCACCTTTTAATAATGTCCCAGTCGATACTACACAATATAACTTGAAAATGATTATGGGTGTCCCAGTCGACATCAATAAGTAGCTTGTGACTTATGATAGATGTCATAGTTGGTGGTACCACAAATTTATAGTATGAGACTTGCTATGGGTGTCCCAGTCGACACTACAATTTACAACCTGAAAATTGATAAGGGAATCATAGTCGACATTTGCAATGAGGCATAGGACTTGTTAGAGATGTCTCACTCGACATCAGTGTATTAGAAGATGACCCAATTGTCGTTATTATATATAAGGCTTATCATTTGCTTGAAATTCCATTCGACACTCTACATGTGAGGCTTATCACTTGTTCGAAATCTCATTTGACATGAGATGGAAGAAGTCCTAACTAGATGGTTGAGGTTCCATCCCACACGACAAGGAAAGTTGCTACCTAGAGAGGAAGAAACATCATTCGACACTGCAATAATGTAGTCTCGGTTTAAGGGAAATACACCAAATGAGACAGATCATGGAGATGCACCAATTAACATTGGTAAAAATGCGTTATGAGGTGAGTGTCTCACTTGACATTGTGAGGCAGTAGACTCATTTTAAAGAGAATACTCCACTTAGAGAAAGCTCCCCACCATGTGCCGCCCTTGATCTGCTCAAGGTCTTCATTGCTGCGTAAAGATAATGGTCGATTCAAGAGTTTCAAGAAAGAATAAAGGAACATTTGACTGACAACCATAAAGCCTAACTACAGTCTCTGCAGAAGACCTTCCCAAGAGGCTTAGCTAACCGTAGAAGTCGGACCAAGGCTTTCAATGCATTTGCATCCAAAAGTGGCTCTCCTTCAATTTCCTTCACTTCCAAGCTGTCTCCCATGGTAGAAGCTGCCATTTGACCTTTTGTAACCCTAACGCCCCTTAATATTTGAGCTTCAGCAAGAGAGAGAGAGAGCAGAGATCAGCATGCAGAGAGACCGTGGGATCTGCAACTTCACTAGCGAGAGCTAAATGAGAACAACATGTCGTCTCACCATACGGACCAGCCCACAAACCTGTTCCATTATAATACCTATCCCTAAGCTCACGTGGCAATAAATTGATACGACAACAAAGCCCAAACATAACCTAGTAGCAAAGCAGTGGGCAATAAGCAAACTTGTTTGAAAAGTGAAATCTTTTCTCTTCTCATTTATTTCGTTTAGATTCATTCATATCATTGTGGCGACGACCCAATCAGGAACAAGCTCCAGATCCTACCACTGAAGAAGAGAAACCAACTGATACAATTAAAATGAAGGCCTTGACTTAGTAAATGTTTATAGCTTGTCGTGGAATGCTTGTTTTGGTGGGTTTTCTAGAGACTGACTGTGCAAAGTACAGGGAAATGGTTCACCTAGTCATTGATGGAATGTGGCAGGTATTTAAGCTTCAAACGATCAACTCCCAAAAATTATTTATGTCGTATTACTGCAAAGAATGAGATATTGCTTAGGATTATCGACACTCTTTATAACTTGAATGAAGGGACACGACTAGGCCCCGTCTTATCAATTCCCTAATTATAATCATATTTGGCTCTTATAATACTCTCAATTCATCATTCTCTGCGATAGGCTTCAACTGCTGCATCAATCCCACATAGATACATCTAAACTTTTCTCAGTCGACAGCTACATGCTCTCAAGAAACGAAATTGTCAAAACCCAAGTCTCATCCGGCATTGTTTTGGCCTCTATGTCATTTTCACAAATATCCTACAAGTGCCCAAAGTTTTCAGCACTGTCAAAACTGGGCTCTTATATAAACGCCACCAGGACGTATCATAGGAGCATGGTGTGTTCCAACCTTTAGACTACTGTCGAGTATTGTAGATTGAGCTAGAAGGACCAGGCTTCATCGGGTTCGTGCAGAAGGAAATCCAACAATTCTTGGGTGTTTCGGCTCTCGCAGGTAGCTATGTCGTGGTTATGGCTCCATTATTGGGAGGCACCTTTTACTTGCCCTTGATATAGATGAGCTAGGTTTTTAGCTTGGGCCTCTGTTTTAGGCTTTAGAAACTCTCAGTAATGTCGAGCCAATCTCCTTGGGCCTTCGCGCTTCTTTGAGCGAGATTTCAGCATGACCAATGAGAGACTGTAAAAGAAGCTCATTAACACGTCGAACAAAAAAAACACATGGGGTCTGATTTGATTTTGTTCCCATGAAGTTCAAATATTGTTTTGGTTTGCCCATTTCGCCAGGCTACGATAGTCTTGATACTCAAGTTTAAGTTGTTGCTCTCTTAGAGACTTTTATTCGAATAGCTAGGGGGCATCTCTCAAAAGGTTTAAGCTTTGTTTCTTTGCTCATAGCCTGGCCTGGCTTATTACACACACACATGGGAAGTCTCAACTTTATTTCATCATATAATACTCAGTTTTGGGACTGCCTTCTTCTTCAGTTTCCTTACCAACAGTCCACGATGATGACGAAATCAGTAAAGCAATAGAGCTTCACCGATTCTCACAGTCGTCACTCGTAATATTGTCATCATCACCACTCGTGGAAAGACGTCGACGCGCAACTGCCCAAAATGGTCCACACGACAAGAGCTCTAAGTGCAGCTGCCTCAATCAGTCGTGTGGAGACCGGCTAAAATAAGTATGTATATTTGAAAGGCTTATCCACCTCATTCCTTTCCTCATTCTCCTTTGCATCATCGTCTTTTATCGATTCAGCCCACTGTTAGATGCTTGTCTAGCTGCTTTTAGTGTCGATTCTGCTCCAATCATTGTGGGAGTGCTTTTGGTCGCTACCTTGGATGCTTCCATTGCAAAATAATCGATGTGGGACAGTGGGATTTTTTGTGCCAATTTTGCAATTGTCCTGTGGGCCTGTTTTGACCAGCGCCTGACCTTGTGGAACGTGTGGTGTTGTCTATGCTTGGACCGGTGAGATCTCTTGCACGTGGGCCGGTGTTGACGTTGTTGACATTTGTTGGGCTGGTTGGACGTGTGAATTGGGTTTTTGGAGGTGTTTTGCCTTCATTTTGGGCCTTTTTGGCGCTAAGATTAGGCTGACTGATGTATGGGCTGGTTGATTGCTTCTCATAACCGCGTGGGCTGGGCTTCCTACTTGCGGCTTGATTTGTCGTATGACATATATTTCTGGCTTCATCAAGTCCAGTCGACTGGGGACAACCCCCATAGACTCATGTCGACTCAAATTATAGACATGAACAACTCATGTCGTATGATATATCTTACTGGACTCATCAAGTCCAGTCGACTAGGAGACATCCCCTATAGACTCATTTCGAGTCAAATTATAGACATGAACAACTCATGTCGTATGACATATATTCCTGGCTTCATCAAGTCTAGTCGACCGGGGACAACCCCCATAGACTCATTTCGAGTCAAATTATAGACATGAACAACTCATGTCGTATGACATATATTCCTGGCTTCATCAAGTCCAGTCGACCGGGGACAACCCCCATTGACTCATGTCGAGTCAAGTTATAGACATGGATTACACATGTCGTATGACTTATATCATCCTGGACTCATCAAGTCCAGTCGACCGAGGACATCTCCCATTGACTCATGTCGAGTCAAGTTATAGACATGGATTACACATGTCGTATGACTTATATCACCCTGGACTCATCAAGTCCAGTCGACCGGGGACATCTCCTCATGTCGACTCAAGTTGTAGACATGGATTACGCTTGTCGTATGGCTTATATCTTCCTGGACTCATCAAGTCCAGTCGACGGGGACATCCCTCATTGACTCATGTCGACTCAAGTTGTAGACATGGACTATACAAGTTGTATGACTTGTATCTAGACCTTCATCTGGTTCAATCAATTGGGCACTTCCCCAATGGCTCCACTAGAGATTTCATTATCCCGACCATCATCTGGCTCAGACAACTGGGTACTTCCCCAAATGGCTCTTGTAGACTCAAGTTGATAACTTGACATTCGTTTGATTCAATCAATAGGCAGCAGCATCAACGCTCAAGTACACCAACATACTATGGCCTCGTCCGGGACGACACACTCGTCAGAATACTCTCCAAGGCCAATGACTCCTTGACTTAGAGAGTAGGGGACAAACTGTACGGGCCCCAAATTTGGGCCAAGGGTTAATTTCGACCTTTTGCTCCAGGCCCCACCGCCAATACACCCCTGAAGCTCTCTAATCAAACCCCAAAGACATGGCGCAGGCCCAGGCCTAATGAACACCATCACCCGCAAACGAATGATCATCTAAAGGTCAGTCCACATAACGCTTTGGCTAATAAACACCATTCATAACTAGCCGTTCCAACCTACAACGGGTAAAAAAGAAGTAAATATCTCTCATGATGAACCGTCGACCGTTATGAGTGATCAAGTGTGATTAAGGACATACCCCCATGTGGGTATAAAGGGGAAAGAGGCTTCATGAGGAACGGGGGGGACTCGGACAGCTCAACCATATTCAACTTCCAACTCTCCTACTTACAGCTTTGAGACATCCTCAAGCTTACGACGCCTTTGACTGACCGCCCTCACGGCACCCTACAAAGTTGAGGTAGTATCCAACCTTTGACTTCCCATCTTCTAATCCTTTATCTTCACTGACTTGGGCGTCGGAGTGCCCCCGCACCCACCACACCGGTGGGCAGTAGTACTCCCGCTCACTCTACCCCTTTGTTTTTTGCAGGATCGCTAGCGCCCCCAACTACAAATTCTCGATTGTGGACCTCGGGCGAAAACCAGCGTCTACAAGTACAAATAATGTCATCATTTTATTAATAAAAATAAAAATTCTCGTGTGAACAATGGCTCAATACATCTAGATTAGGTATCAGTATAATTTTTATACCCGTTAATTACACTGACCAGATATAAATATTAGAAACCTCATACCATACCCGGTCCCTTACTTTCCCTAATTGTAAATCTACTAATAATTCTTAGCATGTTGTCATCAATCACATAGCATAATACAAAACAACAGCATGATCCCACTACTTTTTGCTAGGTTTTTTTATCTTATAATATGAATAATGAAAAAAAAGTGTGATTTTGAGCATAAAAACGACTGAAGAATTTAAATTTGAAACTTGATGCAGCCAAAAGAGAGGCCAAATAATTTATTTGGGAATATTTTATAGATTTGGAAAAAAAAAATTATAATATATCATTAAATCTGAACACAAGGATGCCAAAAGTTGAAGCTTCGACTTGGGTTTGGGCCCATGATTTTAACACAAACTTTATATAGAGCAGATATGAAACGGCACCGTTTGGTAATTTGGAAAGCAAAGAGATGATTGATTGGTTCATGATTATAAGGAGAAAAGATCCCATCATGATCCAATGGATTTTTTCAGTAAATTTAATTTAATACTTTAATTTTTCAACAGAATGTCAGAAATACCCTTTATGCTTTAAAAGATTGATAAGGATTAGACGGACAGGCCGTTTTCAACTTAAAACAGAATGCTCTAGGCACGGTGTTGTAACGACCAAAAAGTGAAAACCTTTAATGACTTTATTGTTTAGGGTTAATAGGGTAATTACAAAAAATGTTTATCACGTGACACCCGTTTGCCTATCCTCAACATACCTGCTTGCGTGAAGCCTGTGAACCAAAAATAGCGTTAGTTGCTTGTTGTTAGAGTTCTAATAGTCCGTGACATGTAGGGTTTTGTTAATCTCAGTTCCGTCCTGATTATGAATTTGAGATAAAAAAAAAAAATTATCTCAAATTTATATTGATTTTTGAATTTGGATAATTTTTCCTCCCCGAATCTTGGACGAATGATTTAATATCTTAAATTTCAATCAGCATTTGCGATTTTTTAGATGAAAAATTGAAAAACTATACCAACATATGAATATTGAACAATTGAAAAATCATTTCGAATTTCATATCAAACAATACTATATCTCTAATCTCGACCAAGATTATGCCCTACTTGCAATCCAATCATTCTCTAGTTCCTTAGAACCTACGGTCTAAAGAGAAAATCTTCCGTGTTTCTACTTAGACCCAAGAATTATTTAATTGAGTTAGTAAAATCTATTATCTTGAAAATAAGAGATTTGAGGTTCGAACTCTGTTCACATGAGGGAATTAGATTGGCATTTGGACTAAACTATTAGAATAATAAAAAAAAAAAAAATGATGGATATAGTTTAATATATTTGTTGGGATTTTATCTAATGCCTCTCGAACTTATATCAACGTATTAAAATTGGAGCTCAACCCAAAAGTGAAACTGAACAGATTTGTTGGGTCAACCTGGCCCCCAAAAGCCTAAGTTTCAAAAGTTTATAAAATTATGAAGTTTTTATAAACTTTTGTGCTTAGATGAAGTTATCCATGTAATTGTGTTTTAATTCTAAAGTGAGACTGGCTGTGCATGTCTAAGAAAGGAAGGATTTACAAAAGCAAAAAGAGAGATGGAGAAAAAAAGAAAAAAAGAGAAGCAGTGCCGAGAGCTTTAATATTTTGGGGTTAGCGTTTCAAACTTTAATTTGATGATGGAATGATGAAATTGACTCTATTTTCTCCCATATTCGGAGGGCAAGTTTCTGACATCGTATTCTACATTTTCATAGATGTTGATTTCAGGTAGACTCGGCCAAGGTTCCGTAACCGAACTGGTTGGAACCGGACAACCGATTTCGATTCCGAAACCAGAACCAGAACCTGACCGGTTCGGTTAGGGTTCTTACCCTAACTGAACGGTTTGGAACCGCTGGGAATCGTTCGGTTCCAGCGGTTCCAACCAGGGTTCCAATCGTCCCCCAACGGCTACTAGCGCGGGGGGGCAACTGCCCCGACGTCCAAAATTTTTTTTTAGGGATTTCCCAATTACCTATAATAACAGTAATAAAACGGCTAATTTTAGGTATCACAAAAATATTCCAAAAATGTATAAATATGGGTGATTTTTCATTATTTCAACCACACCAATTTCTCAATTCTCAATTCTCTCAATTCATATAATTCTCTATTTACAATTACAATTATCATTCTCAATTCTCTAATTCTTTAAAATTTCTTAAACAACAAATGACAAGCTCATGTGAGAACACAATGTCAAATGTGTCAACCCAAGAGAGCAGTCCTAGTATCGGTTCACGGAGAAGAGAAGTTAAGTCTCATTCCTCGGATGTTTTCAAAATTCATTTTCATTTAGACGTACTGATGAAGGTTCAAGAGCAGTATGCAACCATTGTGGGGTTCTTACAAATTTTCTGGTAGATACGGAAATA
>SKCR01043376.1:0-56964 GCA_019454045.1 Zanthoxylum bungeanum | reverse complement strand
TTTCCTAATATATAGTACACCAACGTCAATAGGAACCATCTCGAGTTGAGCGAGCATAGTGGTCTTTCGACTTGAGAAACCACTGTGGATATATGAGCTATCCTCCATACTTTAATGGCAGTCACGTCAACGATCTAGTCATTATCAGAACTCCGCCTATTTATTGGGTGTGGACTGATGCTCATGATATCCTGTGCATATCAAGATAGGATCCGTCAGTCCTGTGTACAGGGCATAGGTATCCAGCACGTGTTTACGATCTAGTAAATCCATGGTTGTGGTACAACATCGGAAACTAGTTCCGAATGTTATTTCGTGATCGTAAATTAAAAGTCGATTGTATTATACCGAACAGATTTGACGTTCTGATCTATATCCTAGGTATAATACGGATAGCCTATGACGGAGGGATTATATGAATGCTCTGACCTCGACTTGCATAGTTTAGCGAGATTATTTATGGTCGTTATAATCAATGAGTGGGTGGATTATGAACACGAAATTAGATTTCATGACGGATAAACCTAGACTTAGAGAGTCCCACAATATGAAGTGTACTCGTTGAGCACTTGGGCAACTCGATATGAATAATACGAATTATTCATAATACTTCACTGGATTAAATGAGTTAATTCGGATCGTTTAATCGTTAAATGATAACATATGCAATTAGAGGATTTTGTCCGCTAATAATTATTGTGTATTTGTATTTGATACATAATACGATTAGATACACATTAATTATTCGTCAAATGAGATTTTGACACATGCCATAAATATATGTGTTTATTATTTAATGTAAATAAAAATACATATATGGTTGTTTTTAATTATTTATTTATTTAATTATTAAATGATTAAATAATTGAAAAATTAAAATATCTTATCTTTTTGTCATAATTAATATGACAAATGGTGATATATTTTTTGGACACTTGGCATGATTTAAATTAAACTTTGTTTGTCCAATTTTGATTGGTAAATAATAAAGTTTGATTTTTTTTTTTTTGTTAATTTATTTGATAAATTTCAAAAAGGCAATTATGCCTCAAAATCCCTAAAATTTCGTCCATATATAAAGAGAGAGAAAAATTATTTTTGCTCATCATCATCTCTTTCTCCTTGTTGCCGAAACCTCCATGGAAATGGGTTTTCATTTTTTTCATGATGATTCAAGCATAAAGTCAAGGAAAATCAAGAAAAGGCTTATGGAAATTTGAAGTTTAAGAGGTAATCTTCAAATCTCTAAAGCTTGGAAATTTGATTTTTGTTTCTTTATTTCTTAGAAAAGTTCTAGGGTTCCTTTACTTGTCAAAAATTGGGGCTTTTGTTTGTGGTTGTTGGAGAAGGAAGATTAGGCATGTGTGAAGTAGATATTGGGTGGAATTAATATAATTTGCATCCAATTTGTTCAATTGTTGAAGAGTTTCATTCTAGAGTTGTTGATCCACTCTAAATAGCCTAGAATTGTTCTAGAGTTGTTACATATGTGGAGAGACTTCTTTGGTGTTGGATTAATTAGATTAATCTTGGATAAAATTGGATTAAAACATGAAAATTCGGTCAATTTACCTTCTGGATCAGATCTGGAATTTTATTGTATATATTGACGTATTTGATGTTAAATTAATGTTATGGATGAATTTTGGGTGAATGTTGGGTGTTGGCACAACTACCGGAAAGTGTTTCCGACTTGAAATAACCGAAAACGGCAAAAAACGGTATTACCAGATGGATTTTGAGCCAACAGGGTGACGGTTGTCCAAACAGTGAATTGGGCAGTCCATGAACTGCCCCGATACTACTGGAACTGACCTGGGCAGTTTCCATACGTTCGGGTAGTCGGTTCGGTCAAAAATGTGTTTTGCGTCATTTTACGGAAAATCGGTTTTCATAAAAGTTTCGCAAAGTTTCAATATTATTTATGTCAATATTTGATATTGAATAAATATGTTTAGTTGAAATATGAATAAATTATTCATATTAGATATTGAATAATTTATTTGGTATTTTGAAAAAATTTTAAAATACGATTTCGCCCGTACCGCGCTTCCGCTGCGCCCCATCGCCCAAAACCCCAACACTTCTACCTCGTTTTGCAAAACAGTAACACCTAACTTTTTGGGGACAACCTACGTAGGACTAACCCATTTACTATCAACAATTGGGTATATAATACCCGCATCTAGTAAATTTATAACTTTATTTCTCTCCACTTCTTTCATATTAGGGTTAAGTCTACGTTGAGGGTCTCTACGAGGAATAGCTCCCTCTTCTAAGTGAATCTTGTGGGAGCATATCAAAGAGCTGATACCTTTAATGTCTCCTATGGTTCAGCCAAGTGCCGATTTATGTTCACTTAACATGTCAAGTAATTTCTCACTTTGCGGTGCACTCAGCTCCGATGAAATAATAACAGGAAAGGTATATCTCGGTCTATGAAATGCATGTCGAAGCCATTCAGGTAAAAGCTTTAGTTCAACTATTGGTGTTTCAACTACAGAAGGATTTGGTTTCTCCCTTTCTCCTGGCAGGTCTTCAAATTGTGGCTGCCACACTCTTATTCCATGTTTTTGCAAAGTAAAACAACTAGTAAAGATATCAGGAGGTTCAGTTGAGTCAAAAGTATCTAAGATGTTTGAATTAAGAAGAAGTTGATCATGAGGGTTAGAATCATATTGAATATGGGCTATTTCTGGCACAATTGCGTCTATCAAGTTTGTATGATGACATTCATCATCATCTTGTGGCTATTTCCCGACGTGAAAAATATTCACTTCCAATGTCATATTCCCGAATGACAATTTCATGAGACCATTCCTATAGTTAATAAGGGCATTGGCTGTGACAAGGAAAGGTCTACCCAAGATGAGAGGAATTTTAGATTCAGTTTTAACCACAGATTGGGTATCTAGAATCAAAAATCAACTAGGTAATAGAATTTGTCGATTTGGAGTAAGAGATCCTCAACTACCCCCATGGAGTTCTGACAGAGCGATCAGCTAGATGCAAAACTACTGATGTAGGTTTAATCTCTCCAAGACCCAACTACATATAGATGGAATATGGCATGAAATTAACATTCGCACCTAAGTCTAGTAATGTCTGACCAAACTCATATGTACCAATATGGCATGCAATAGTGGGGCAGTCCGGATCTTTATATTTTGGTGGGGCATTTTGCTCAATCACTGCACTTGTTTGTTCTATCAGGAATGCAGTTTTCTTAACATGATACTTCCTCTTCATGGTGCATAGATCCTTCAAAACCTTCGCATAAGTGGGAACTTGTTTTTATCACATGTAACAATGGAAGGTTAATCTTTACTTGCTTAAGATGCTCTAGGATCTCACCATTCGGGTCTGTAGCTCTGGTAGTGGGCCTATGGGCTTGAGGAAAAAGTACTATAACCGGGATATGTGTCATTTGTTCTTCCTGAAGAGTATTGTCACTACTATTTTTAGTGGCACCTGCAGTGTTGGAAATGTCTTTCATCCCTACCTCCTTCCACTCCTGGTGATTATGGCATTAACACATTTTACATTGGCTCCCTCATGTTCAGCCTGTGTCATGTGTTGTCCTCGTGGGTTAGGTTGAGATTGAGATGAGATTTTGCCTGGTTCTTTCACACTTAAGACATTAGTCAATTTAGAGACTTGGCTCTTGATCTCCTTATTCTCCTCAGCCATTTGGGTCATTAGTGACTCAACCTCTGATTGGTTTTTCTCTGAGCCTCCACAAATGCTTGCATAGTATCCTATAAGGAATTCATAGGAATGGCATGTGTGTGGTATTGGGGAGCACTATAACCTCTAGGTGGCGATGTCTGACTCGGTTGATGAGACTCTTATTTCCAACTAAGGTTGGGATGGTTCCTCCAACCAGGGTTACAAGTGTCCGAGTAAGGTGTATAAGGCTTTCTGTACATTCCTAATGCATTGCATTCGTACTCATATGCTCCCCTCATCTTACCATTTACAGGGCCTGACCGGCGTAAACACACACGTATAACGCAAGCGTACGTATCGTTCAAGTAGTATAAAAATATCGATCCCACGAGGACTTAATTCCTACTGTTGTTATTAATTATTGAATCTATTTATTTACAGATATCTAATTGATGGAGAAGAGAATGATTGCTTGATTGATTTGGTTGATTGTAGATTTGCTAAATAAATAAATTAAAAAAAAAAAAGATAAAAGAAAATACTAAGGAAAATAACAAAAGACACAAAGATCTAGGGTTGTGAATCATTCTAATATCTTTTAAAAGATGAAGTGATTATTTTATGTTTGTGTAATAAATCAGTTTACTAACCTGGAACACGAAATTATGCAAAAGCCTATGTCGATGGTCAGACGCAAATACCCAGTTTAACCCAATTGAACCATATATCTATGTCAACCAAATTATCTGGAGTCATTAAGTTTAAGTTCCAATTATGGCTACCCCCGCCCGACAGGTATATGTCTATCCTGTAAGGAAATCTATTAAAGGGTTATCTATCCTCAAGGAAGATCGTGGGCTATTAAGTCTAAGGCTGAAACCTAAAATCCCTATGTCTAGTTCATTTTAGATTTACCACATCAATCTTATTGGTGATCAGACAAAAAGAAGCATTAAGCTTAAGACTTAATAAGTAAACCTTTAAATTACCCAAACTATAAAATAACCCCTTATAAACCGGTGATATTAGAATTCATCACAACCCCAGATAACTAACACATAACTAGGGCTAGTAAAGACTTAAAAGTAAAAGAAATAAAGTAAAAATGCTGAAAAATAAATTGCTGAAAAGTAAATGACGGAAAGTAAATGCTGAAATTAAATACTGAAAATAAATGCTGAAAGTAAATGCTGAAAGTAAATTACTGAAAAGTAAATGCTGAAAGTAAATTGCTGAAAAGTAAATTGCTGAAAAGTAAATGATAAAAAGTAAATGCTGAAATTAAATTATTGAAAGTAAATTACTGAAAAGTAATGCTGAAAGTAAATTACTGAAAAGTAAATAAAGTAAAAGTACAATAAAAGAAAATGCTCAGGTAAAAGGATCCACTTTTATTACTTCTATTTTAGATATCTCCCTTAATATAATATATTAACTTTGCATGATAATTACCAACCAGCCATATAGGTGGTATCCAGATTAAGTCAAATTAATAATTAATTACCACCGACCAATCAGGCGGTATCCAGTTAGTCAGGTTAAAACCAGTTTAAATAATTACCAACCGACCAATATGGCGGTATCCTCGTTAAGTCAGGTTTTAACTAATTTATATTTATAATTAAGGGAAATTAATCTAAATATTAGTAATAAAAGTTTTACCTTTTACCCCAGCAAAGGGGAGTTACCTCCTCATTACTGAAAAGTAAAAACTGAAAATTAAAGAAAGAAAAGTATTGTGCGTAAAAGTAAATTGAGGAAAGTAAAATCTGAAAAGTAAAGAAAAAAAGTGCGAAAGCGGAAATTAATTACTGAAATCTGTAAATAAACAAACAAGATACAATCTTCTTAGTATTATTAAGGAATTCCTTAGAAGAAAGTATGAATTTACAAATGAAATGACTTTGTATTTATAGGCAAAATTTTGCCTCCATCAAATCATCCACCAAATCAATTATTAATTGCTCCACTAATTACTCCACTAATTGCTCCACCAAATCCATTATTAATTGCTCCAGTAAATGCTTATCATGTTTGGTGGTGATTTGATAATTTTTATTATTTATTTATTATTTATTTTTTTGCTTTGAAAATGATTGAAAATGACTTTAATAATTACACACAACACACTTCTGGATGGTTCATCAATTTCTGGCATGAAATCTTCAGAATTCGAACTTATTTTGTCTTTCAAAGTTGTAGATCTTTGATTCTTCTTTAATCTAGAACTTGATTCAGCTCAATCTGATATCGGAGTAAAGCGTTATTCCCAAAATACGACAGATGCGCAAAATTGGAATTTCCAAAACTGCACTTCGTTAAAACGCCCTTTCAAGTTTCCAATCTCCAAAATTAATATGTCAAGTCCAATTTTTTCCCTTATTTAACCCATATTTCGTCCTAAATGATTTCATTGTGTCCCATATTATTTTATCTGCAAAATAAACTAAAACACATCAAAACGTTCATTAAACCGAGAAACTAAACAAAAGATTAAGTAAAAGGGGCGGTAAATATTGATATATTTTCCGCTCATCACACCCCCAAACCTAACATTTTGCTAGTCCTCGAGCAAAACAATAAAATAAAATACAAGAAATAATTAAAATTAAATTAAGCCACTTTCGTAGGGATCACGGTTGCATTTAGCATATGCAACAAGCCTTTAAACCCCTAGGTGTCCATAGTGGACGAGTTATAGTCTCGTGAGGGCTTACAGCAACGATACCCACAAACGTTTTACAAGAGTAAAAAGATAATAAAACTAATGCACACAAAAGCAAAAAGACAAGAGAAAATAGAATAAATAAGTTAGTGACTAATCAGGTGAAACTTCTACTCCAAGTCAATAGTTGTTTTGTTTCATTCTAAATTACCGAATAAGTAAATTCTCCGATTATTTTTACCATTCTCCATATACACAGTCGACAAAATATTAATCAACTCATTTTTGCCCACAACAGTCACAAGTGTAGTTGATAAGAGAGTAATATTTTTGTCCTAAAGTTTTATTAGAATTCACATTTTTTTTGCAGCAATGGAATAATTTTTCTAATTTCTTTGATTTTATGATTTTTTTTATTTATATACAATATCTTCCATCTATGTAGCGAGTGTTGGGTCTGTGGCTCCCAAACCAGTTGGCTTTAGGGCACCAAGTGTTAAGACACCCTTACAGACTTAATTACTCAGACTTCAGATATATATATTTTTGCAACATCCTTGATCCATGTAGCGAGTGTTGGGCCAGTGACTCCCAAACCAGTTGGTTTTAGGGCACTAGATGTTAAAACACCCTTACAGACTTAATAACTCGGATCTCAGACGTTTTTTTTTTAACTCCATCACTTTTTGAGATGCTTCCTCCAATTAAACTAGAGCACTGAATATTACAAACTTTTCAATTTTAGCTCATGTCCGTATGTTATTATGTATGTTGATAATATCTGCTAACTGAACATATGAAAATCCATTTTAGTCCGTTTTATGGAGAATTTACAAATTAAATAATTTAAAATGAAATAAACAAAAATTAACTTGTTCCGAAATAGGTTTGAGATACGTCTCATGAGTGGAAACTCCTTACTCAGCTATCTCTTACCAATTTCACATTTTTAGTCAAAATAAAAACACAAAAACGTAAAATATTTTTGTAATTTTTGAAATAATTTCAATTCTGTTTTTGTATTTTTTGAAAAATTTTGGACTAAAAATAAAAACAACACACAAACTAAAAATAAAGTACTGATCAACTAATTCTCTCCCCCAAACCTAAATGAGACATTGTCCCCAATGTATTAAACAGTAGAAGAAGAGTTTAGAAGATAATACCTGGTTAGCTGAAATTCTAGGAAATTAAAGGTTAAGATCCAGATTAATACGACGCCTCTTACCACGATCGTCTTCAGACCAATTCATCTTTGAAAGGATAGGGTCAACTTGTGGTTCATAGGCTAAGAGTTGATCAATTAGATCCGGAGCAGTTCTGGCAGTGAAGAGGAGTTCTTTCATAGGTTTTGACATGAACCCATTTCTCCGAGCATCATCAAGAAACACACAAAGAAAATCATAAAATCCTTCAACGTTGTACAGTCCAAGCGGTTTCTGGTGTATGTTCAGGTTCGTCCAAGATAGCACAACAAAAATTTCCTCCAATGTACCCAAGCCACCTGGCAAAGCAATAAAAGCATCAACACAGTTAATCATTTCTACCAGTTGTTCAGACATACCCGGCACGATCAGTTCCTCTCCGTTTGATGGTTCAATAAGATTTTCCTCTGCCAAGGGTTTTGGGATGATTCCCAAAACGTGACTGCCTCCTTCATGTACAGCCTTTGAAACGATCCCCATAATTCCAAGATTGCCCCCGCCATATATTAAGTGCATATTCCTTGCAGCTAAGACTCGACCCAATTCTTGTGTTGCTTCTACGTATTGTGGCTTAACACCAACACGACTACCGCAAAACACACAGATGTTTTCAACTCGTCTTCTTGAAGTGGCTTCCATTTTTTATGTATTTCTTTCTCAACTCTGGAAGCCTTCAAAAGTACAATGACGGGCTGAATTTATAGTACCTGAAAAATGGTGAGTAATAATAGCACTAGTATCTTCCAGAGGACGTTTGTTTACTAAACAACAAAAGAAATCGTGAAAGGTCAAAAAGTCTGGATCCTGTCTACGAAAATAATGATAATTACAACAGAAAAGCGAATCAAAGCAATAATTAAGGCAACAGAATTATGTACGCAATACACCACTCGTTTGGTATATAAATCCATTAGGATGCGTCTCAAGATTTCATTCCTTACTCAGCCATCGCTAATGAATTAGTTCTCATCTTTGTGATTGCCAAACACCATTCATTATGTCTTAAAATTCTCCGTTTATACTTTTCCCTACAAAACAACACACAAAATTAAAAACTCTACAACATGTATACACAAAATATGAAAACAAAAATTACAACAAATTACATGGGTTTCCTCCCTGCTAGCGCTAAATTTTTCATCTTCAGCCAGACGTGACTAAAATCCATCTTTCAAGGAGGTTTCAGCGTTGTTTTGGATGTCCGATTAAAGACAATCCCATGAGTGTTGCTCTTGAATGGTCTTTTCCAACGATAAGGTAGCAGAAATTTTTTTGTCTCATTTAGTGTTTGTGCCACCTTTTTGATCTTTTTGCTGCAGTGATTCCTGAAAAGAAAGAAATAAAATCAGGAGGTCTCGTATGGTGCTTGACTTTGAATGAAAGTTCCATTTTGTCAAGCTTCTGGGTGATATCTTTGATTTGTACTCCCCAAAACAGTGATGTTTCTTCTGAATGCTCTGGATCTTTAATAAGTTCAGACATTTGCTCCTCTATTTGCTCTGCTTCTTGCTCCACCTTTTCTTCACAGATGAATTTTAAAATTTCTGTATTCAACTATTCATCCGTCATCTGTGAAATGCATGCTCCATAAGTATCTGCCTGAGGATGTAAAGATTTTCTGACATTAGGTCTTCATTCTCTGATACGACTGGAATGGATGGTTCAGGTAGATCTTCATCAAACATCATGGTAAAGCATGCTCCAAGATCTTCATATGAAAGTTTGATCCTCCGTTGTTGTTGCAGTTGGTACAAATAGATCAGCTTCATCCTCGTTAGAGTCAGAATAATAAAAATCAAATCGAGACTTTTGCCGGTTCGGGCTCCTGAACTGACACCTCTAATTGTTGATACTACTCAGCCTCCTCCTCTGCTTGAAGTGTCATTGTGAAATGATTGGTACTCGAAGGCTTCATCAGTGTCATCTGAAACTGGTTCTGAGATGTAGTTTGTAGTTCTAGTTTTTGTTAATTATCTGATCTGATTCTATCATTCTCTGTATAGATTCTGTTTGACTTGAATACTTTCGAGTTGATTCTGGAATGTTTCAAGCATTGTATCCATCTTTTCATCTCGTTTCTTGAACAATCTTTGAGCATGTCAATCATCTGATCTGTTTCAGATTATTCTGATTGTTGAGAATATCATTAAGGTGGGTGGTGGATCAGATGGAAAATGTTGGTTCTGTGAAATGTGATGGCTCGTCATACCATGAGGATCTGATAGCTCTGCCACCCTAGATGGTAGTTGTATTCGCAATAATATCTAGGGTGGTTACTGTTGAGTTCCTAATTAGGTCCCAAGAATCATCCAAAACAAGCATAAAATCGCATGAACACATCAAGGAATAATGGCGGAAACAAATACTCACAATGATTGGTTTGAGATGCAAAGAACACAAGTCTTTTTCTTGCTTCATCATGCTCGGTTTTCCCCTTTTTGAACTGCTGTTGGGCGCATTTTTGGGCTGTGAAAATCCTCCATTTTCGGCCATTGAAGACCTCCATTAAAGCTCCAAGCTTTGATATTCCAAGCTCACAAAATCACTTCCCTATCACCTTTGTATTCCTCCATGAGTGTGCTAGCACTTAGATCTTGCTACAAGATCAAAAGCTTCTCCATTTTGTGTGTGAAAACCAGAAAAATGGAGATGAAAATCGGTCACTATGACCGTGAGAAGAGAGAAGGTTTTTGGCTCCATTTTCCTAAAACCGTATGCATTGCAAGAGAGAGAGAGAAAATTTTTCATTTTGTTTTATATATATTTACCAAGTAAATAATAATAAAACATATAATACTTTTAATACAAAAGTCAAAAAGCAAGAAATAAATAATGTTAATTTCATTTCAAGCTTTTAAAAGCTTTTCACCAACTCAAATCAACTATTCACATCAAATCCATCCACTTTAATAAAGTGACAACATGTCATGTCACATCACTCAAAGTGACAAGTGACTTGACGATTGATGCGACTAGCGATTTGACGCTTGATGTGACTTGCGTGCCGCACTCGAATTCGAAATGCGAATGCGCTCGCAATCACTCTCGGGCTCGGGTTCGTTAATTCCAAATTAACGAATTTTCCGTCGCGTCGTAATTAAATGATTACGCCTAGCGAATTCACTATTCACGTCGCTAACAAATTAATGCTAAATTAATTCGTTCGCCCGAATTAAAATCTAATTTCAATTCGCGTCGAAATCTAATTTCGTTATAATATATCGAATATATTAATTTATCGATTAATTCCAAATTAATCGTTCTCTCTCTTTAACGATATTTTATCCGAGATAAAATATCTCCGTAATTAATCCCAGATTAATTTTCTCTCTCATCGAATTAATCCCAGATTAATTAAAGTGCGAGTCATACGTCATCGGTGAATCTTCAGGAACCGACCCATGAGATCTCCGGATATGTTGGCAGTAAATACGGTCGTCGGACTATCCGAACACGTAAGTACCTCGTACTACGTTTTACCGATTTACAAGACAAGGTTGGCTTCTAGCAAAGCGCCATGCCTACCCAATTCTCCAGAAATATTCTTACAGGAATATATAGATCTGTATCAAGCGTAGTATACCGTAGTATTGTGTATATCGGCCCAGTATCGGATAGTCACGTGCTAGGGCTGGGGCTGGATAAGTGTCTGCCCCGTCCGAAGCACATGTCGGATGTCTGGTAACTAGTCTCTATAATCAGATATTCATGACCTGGTCATAATATCATGATTGGATGCGCATCACTCAAGAGCACTAGTACCGTATCCTGCGTGACATCATCTCCACTATGACTGAAGTGATACTTCCGTCTTGACATCACACCCAATACACTACGACTCTCTGATAAACCCAGAAGTGGTGTACGCAGAACCGAAAAGGTTTAAGCCCTGTACCACCAAGACCAAAGTCTACCGATTATCGTAAGTATTAGCGGTGCAAGTCTCAGGTTAAGACCAAATACACCTACCCTGATGTCGGACTCCCATAGACACATAGTCATAATACCAATGGGATTCCGAGGGGTCTATCCAGAGCGAAGCTGTTTCCCGTACCATCGGTGTGAAACACAACCTCCTATCGCACTTGCATAAGTATCCAATACTTAAATATATGAGAACTATGCCGTTGTGCCCTCACAACGCGCACAAGTGCAATACTAGCCTATTCCGCATTATCGATGTCCTGTCTCGATAATACTACGACTAGGGATATTTAATGATTTATCCTACGTGGACTGATACTGTCTCATATCATTCTCCGTCCAGGAACAAATCATAGGGACCTCTCATCATTTATATATCTAAGGTGATCTAATCACAAATGATAAGAGTGCAATCTCCTTTGTCACATAGTTAATTTGTACAACAACACCATGATCTGTACAAATAGTGACGCTATGGGTCATATTATCCAACAATCTCCCACTTGGCACATAGCCAGTCACTCGAGTGTCTAACACCCGAACTATGTACGGTTGGCTCAAACTGCTGAGAAAAGGTTTTCGTCAGCGGATTTGCATGATTATCATCCGATGCGATTTACATGATCATCACATCGCCACGATGTATGATCCGAACGAATCAGATGAATATAGAAGTATATATCTGGATCGTCGATGAGACCTTTAATTCCTTAGTCTGTGCTGACGCCTAGCTCAGCCACTAACAGAACTATATCTAATCTAATTAGATTTATTATCGACCCAAATAGCTTCTATTGCTGCCTCAGCTGCAGCAATAATCCGTATTTGTTGTTTATTCGGCAACAGAATCTTGCTCGGAAGATTTCCAGCTCACTGTTCCGTTATTCAAACTATATAGTACCGTTTGCGACTTTTAGTCGTCTTTATCAGTTATAGGAAACTTGCTACAGTGATCCCAGTCACTTCAAGTTCTCCTTCTCCATAGACTAAGACAGCATCCTTAGTTCTCTAAGATACTAATGGATGTTTTTAACATTAATCCAGTGACTATCACTCGGATTGCCCTGTTTGTGAATCCATATGCTCAAAGAGTATGATACACCAGGTGTTGTACATTTTCAATGTACGGTTTCTAGGAGAGTATTTCGAAAGCCAAGCTTTCGCCGATATTTATTTTATGGGAATATCATTTCCAAGAAATGACGTACGTATTATCATATTTATAGGACAGCCACTGTCAGTGCGCTCCCACTAACCCTCTTATTTACACAAGAATCATTTTCGTTTTGAATTAAATCATATACCATTATGATTATATCAAAACGATAATTCCAAGAACCTAATGCTTGCTTCAATCCAATCATGGATCGAATAACAAGCATTATCCAAATGGATTTACCGTGGCAACAGGTAAAAGGTTGAATCGTAATCAACACAATGTTGATAACGATACCTTTCCGTTAAAGCCTTGCTTTATACGTTGGTATGTTGCCATCCATGTATGTCTTCCTAGAAGACTTTTAAGTACCATTAGGCACAATGCCTTGTGGTACATCAACTAGTATCCAAACTGGTTGATATACATGGAATCCATTTCGGATTATATGGCACTTTGCCATAATTGGGGAGTTGATATCTTGTATCACTTCCTCATACGTAGTCAGTTGGTATTCCTCAATAAGATTCACATCTTTATAAGGTTAGATCAGAAACCCATACCCCAGGTTGTTTTCCGACTCTGTCCGACTTACGCGGTTCTTGTGTATTCGAAGATTAATGGTAATAGTCTCATCCTTGATGAACTATTTGTGTTCCATTAAGATTCGGTGCCTTGAACAGTATTACTCCGATTTCCATCGAGTTATACTATCCTCCCACTTACCACTGCATATCGGTATTCCTATCAGGAAAAACGTATGGTGAGCAACAATCTAATTGTTCTCTTGTGAGGTGTATAAGTACAATACTTACGGTATCCCTAGGATGACCTACATTTGGCACTTATCCTATTTGGGTTTTAGTTTGGTATCATCCAAACATATGCCTAGCATACCCAAATTATCAGGAATGAGAAACCCGGTTTCTTTCCCGTTCATATCTAATATGTAATCTGTCAAACAGATTTTATGGAACCTTATTCAAAATAAGTTCTTGCACTGTTTAGCATATCCGTCGAAGGAAATGGTAGCTCAGAGCGACTCGTGATTAACCTTATCATGTCTAACAAAATTCGGTTAATCTGTTCGGACACACCATCAAACTGACGTGTTCCGGGAGGAGTCCTTATTTGAAAGAATATTATACTCTTTCAAATATACTAGAAACTTATTGTTTAAGTATTATTCATTACGGTCTTACCGTGACGGTTTAATACTTTAGCCGATCTATTTGTCTATTTCGTGTCGAAACTCTAAAAGTTTCCGATTTGTGTTTCAAAAGAAACACATAACCATACGCGATGCCACATCCGTACAGGTCACGAAATATTCATATCCATATCTAGCCTAGCTAGACATGGGCCCACTTGCTTCACTATGAAGTAGGGCTAACAGATCGGTGGCATTTACACTTTTACCAAGTAAATAGTGTTTTAGGCACTTTGCCCAAATAGACTAGATTCGTAGACTTTATTTGAATGGAATCAAATCAGTCCTGGTATCCGCTCTTCAAAAGTGCGGATATACGATTCTTGTTTATCAGTGTCCCTGACAACTATGCCACAATTAAGTTTCTTAACTGATCAAATCAGTTTGAGTTATTTATTTGTCATGTTTTATATTTGAGATATTATTTATATTCAAAATATAAATCATGTTATTCACATCTAATGTGTTTATCTCAATATCATCTTTATATAATGAAACACTTTAGTGTTCTAGAATATAAAGGTACACCCGCAGTGGGTTATACGCGATATAGAGATAATGTTTCTAGTCAAACTAGCTACATTATAACAGTTTCTAAATTTAAGTACTAACCCGAAGGTAGTTCCTAAATTCAGATATCTACGGTTAAAACAGCGACTTTCGTCCCGTTTTCAATTCGCAGATAAATCTCAATTGAAGTCAGTATCCTGTTCAAAATAGATTCTGAACATCAATATATATATTTTATGTACCACACTAAGTATCTAAAATCCAATTTTAATACTAGCTGTGAACATAATTATGACAAACATAATGGATTAAGCACTTAAGTTATCATTACATGATCTTCCAAAGATTATGCTCTACTATTTGCTTAACTCTGGGCTTAGGCATAATACGTTATTTTATCAAATAAAAATAATATTATTTTCCAGGACCATCCTGAAATTTATTCCCAATTTGAAAATTAAAGTCGTTTAAATACATTTTCACCCAGGATTATGTCTTAAACACTAATCTTTCATTTTTATATCTTGATTCTAATAGTCCAACTATTTAATCAACGATTTGTGGTACTATTTATTATAATGATTATAATAGTCCAACTATATAATCAAATATAATCTAATTAATTAACCTCAATTACATTGATTACTATAGTCCAACTATAAAATCAACTGTAAACTGAAATTAATTAATTCAAATATATTGATTATATAATCCAATTATATATAATCAAATATAATACAGTCCAACTGATTATTAAAACAACAATTTAAATATTAGTCCAACTAACATTTAATCTAACGACGACGAAATAATTTGAATGAGCGCGTATGGCGAGTAATTGAACGAGTATTGCAAATTCAATTCTTGCCTCCCACTATTTTTCGGCGAGCCTCTAACCCTCTGTCGAGTACTCGGGAAACCGTGTTTCCTAGTGGGCTAGGATCCCGTTAAATATCACACAATCTTGACTTTGGCCAACAAATTGTATGATAATTAACTAGGTAGATCTCGAAGATCAATTGGATCTCATCCAATTCCTAGATCCAGTAGGCGGATATCCAAATCCTAAACATATATCTTATATATGCCAATACATCCAATGTATTACCTAACCTTTTTCCTCTGAATCAACTAAGCCTTGGCTTTGGCACAACAAACCTAGTGATCCCAGTCAAGCGCGACCCATTGACCATGGAAAGCTTCGTAATCAATGTCGATGGACAAGAAGTGGTCTTGACTTTGGCCAACAAACCACAACTTGGACAAGACACTGATATGGAACAAAGCCTTCGTGATTCAAACACATCTTCGACGGACAAGGGCTTGACTTTGGCCAACAACCCATGCCAATCTCGGATCTTGAGTAAGAATCACTCAATGGAAGGAAAAACGCATGATATTTGATGAGGGTTTTTCGCGTGCAAATTGGCTACCAATTTAATTATCTTTGTTAAGGTCTCATCATCATACACCCTTAAACATGCATTCTAAACACATAATAAAGCGAGTATGAAAATAAAATAATAATGATATGCGGATGGATACTTTACATTGATCCTAGATCAAATCTCTCATTTTCTCTCTCCAAAGCTAGCACATGTATTTACTTCTACCCGTTACACTACACTTCTAAAGAAACCTCATTTACATTGAGGGGAATAGGTGAGAAGAGAATACAAGGAGTATAGAGGTGATAAGGCTGGACACGCAGGTCCAATTTAATAAATCAAATTTATTACAACAATTTCTAAAATTGCCCCACCCGACTAATATCCATCCGATATACATTATTCATGCATCACAACCATGTATTCATACAAGCATGTTATCAATCAATCTAATCCAATTAATTAATCTGATAATTAGTGATCATCCAATGTTCAAACAACGATTTGATTTTTGCTCGAGTCAAACTCGTTTTGCGAATAAGTACTGAAAGTACGAATTCTTGAATTAAATTAAACTACAACATTAAATCCCAATAACATGTATTTAATACTAATTCACTATTCAATTCCAAATTGAATATTACACTTTATTTAATGAACCTTTACGACTTAAATTCCAAATTTAATCGCAATGGGTCTCAAAGCCCAATTAACATCTAATGTTTATTTAATTAAAGTCCAATGGGCTTTTAATTAATTTCTTAAGGCGTGGACTTTTGGTCAACTCGGGTCAAACCAAATAACCAAAATCCAATCCGGGAGTTACCCCATAAGCCTTTAAATTAATTTTGGCCCATTAGGCCCAATTAAATAATTAAGGTCCATTAAGTCATAATTGGACTTTATGGATGCGGTTTTGGGCCCAATTGGATCCAACCAAATTGGCCTAAACCTAACTTGGTACAACCAAGCCCAAAAGCCCAATTACAACCTAATAGGCCCAATTTCCAAAATAAGCCCAATTAATTAACTTATAAAATTCCAAATTCCATAATTAATTAACCTAAGTGTAATACACAATTAATATCCAATTAACATTTCTAAAACATCAATTAGCTAATTAATCATGCACTTTAACATCAAATAGTGTCCAACACAATTTATTAAAATCAAACCCAATTTACATGCTTAAGGTTCTGGTAATTAGGGGTTTTTAATCCGATTCGGTTTCAATCCAATTGAATCCACAATCATCATTTCCCAAATCAATTAAACTCATCTAATGAATCAAAATACAAAAAACACAATGAATTTCATATCCAATTGAATTCGGCCAAGCCTACTTTAATTTGGGAAAATGTTCCAAATCAAAATTCAATCCAATCAAATTTCAATTCAACATTACCCACTTGTTTCAAGTCATCCAATGATCAAACAAACAAAAATTCACCAAGATATTAGGGTCTCAATTTTCGGCCAACATAAGCAATTTGGGGAAAATTGTTCCAAACTCATTTTCAACAAATTGATCCAATCAATCCTCAATTAAACATACTTTAAGCATTCTAAATCATCCAATTTCATCAAACATGCTCAAAATCAAGTTTACCCAAATTTGTCATGCCCAAAATTTGGGGAAAAATGGATCCAACCAAATTTCATGAAATTGATCATGCACAACATCAATTCAACCTCATTCAAGCATACTATACTAAACAATTTAATCAATTGATGCTCAAATTGAGTTTACCCAATTTGTCAACTTTGGCCTACAAAAAAAATTGGGGAAATTTGTTCCAAACACAATTTCTTCAAATTGATCTAATCAATCATTAATTCCAACTCATTTAAGCATACTATAACAAACAATTTCATCAAACATGCCCAAATTCGTTTTACCCAATTTTAACCCTAACTTTTTCATGCTTGTTCAAGGCTCAAGATACCATTGTTGAGTTCCTAATTAGGTCCCAAGAATCATCCAAAACAAGCATAAAATCGCATGAACACATCAAGGAATAATGGCGGAAACAAATACTCACAATGATTGGTTTGAGATGCAAAGAACACAAGTCTTTTTCTTGCTTCATCATGCTCGGTTTTCCCCCTTTTTGAACTGCTGTTGGGCGCATTTTTGGGCTGTGAAAATCCTCCATTTTCGGCCATTGAAGACCTCCATTAAAGCTCCAAGCTTTGATATTCCAAGCTCACAAAATCACTTCCCTATCACCTTTGTATTCCTCCATGAGTGTGCTAGCACTTAGATCTTGCTACAAGATCAAAAGCTTCTCCTTTTGTGTGTGAAAACCAGAAAAATGGAGATGAAAATCGGTCACCATGACCGTGAGAAGAGAGAAGGTTTTTGGCTCCATTTGCCTAAAACCGTATGCATTGCAAGAGAGAGAGAGAAACTTTTTCATTTTGTTTTATATATATTTACCAAGTAAATAATAAATAAAACATATACTACTTTTAATACAAAAGTCAAAAAGCAAGAAATAAATAATGTTATATTTCATTTCAAGCTTTTAAAAGCTTTTCACCAACTCAAATCAACTATTCACATCAAATCCATCCACTTTAATAAAGTGACAACATGTCATGTCACATCACTCAAAGTGACAAGTGACTTGACGATTGATGCGACTAGCGATTTGACGCTTGATGTGACTTGCGTGCCGCACTCGAATTCGAAATGCGAATGCGCTCGCAATCACTCTCGGGCTCGGGTTCGTTAATTCCAAATTAACGAATTTTTCGTCGCGTCGTAATTAAATGATTACGCCTAGCGAATTCACTATTCACATCGCTAACAAATTAATGCTAAATTAATTCGTTCGCCCGAATTAAAATCTAATTTCAATTCCGCGTCGAAATCTAATTTCGTTATAATATATCGAATATATTAATTTATCGATTAATTCCAAATTAATCGTTCTCTCTCTTTAACGATATTTTATCCGAGATAAAATATCTCCGTAATTAATCCCAGATTAATTTTCTCTCTCATCGAATTAATCCCAGATTAATTAAGTGCGAGTCATACGTCATCGGTGAATCTTCAGGAACCGACCCATGAGATCTCCGGATATGTTGGCAGTAAATACGGTCGTCGGACTATCCGAACACGTAAGTACCTCGTACTACGTTTATACCGATTTACAAGACAAGGTTGGCTTCTAGCAAAGCGCCATGCCTACCCAATTCTCCAGAAATATTCTTACAGGAATATATAGATCTGTATCAAGCGTAGATACCGTAGTATTGTGTATATCGGCCCAGTATCGGATAGTCACGTGCTAGGGCTGGGGCTGGATAAGTGTCTGCCCCGTCCAAAGCACATGTCGGATGTCTGGTAACTAGTCTCTATAATCAGATATTCATGACCTGGTCATAATATCATGATTGGATGCGCATCACTCAAGAGCACTAGTACCGTATCCTGCGTGACATCATCTCCACTATGACTGAAGTGATACTTCCGTCTTGACATCACACCCAATACACTACGACTCTCTGATAAACCCAGAAGTGGTGTACGCGGAACCGGTTAAAGCCCTGTACCACCAAGACCAAAGTCTACCGATTATCGTAAGTATTAGCGGTGCAAGTCTCAGGTTAAGACCAAATACACCTACCCTGATGTCGGACTCCCATAGACACATAGTCATAATACCAATGGGATTCCAAGGAGTCTATCCAGAGCGAAGCTGTTTCCCGTACCATCGGTGAAACACAACCTCATATCGCACTTGCATAAGTATCCAATACTTAAATATATGAGAACTATGCCGCTTGTGCCCTCACAACGCGCACAAGTGCAATACTAGCCTATTCCGCATTATCGATGTCCTGTCTCGATAATACTACGACTAGGGATATTTAATGATTTATCCTACGTGGACTGATACTGTCTCATATCATTCTCCGTCCAGGAACAAATCATAGGGACCTCTCATCATTTATATATCTAAGGTGATCTAATCACAAATGATAAGAGTGCAATCTCCTTTGTCACATAGTTAATTTGTACAACAACACCATGATCTATACAAATAGTGACGCTATGGGTCATATTATCCAACAGTTACCATTACATATGTCACATCTCCCCATTGCGTTCGGTTGAGCAAATGTGGTATTGCTTGGTTCTGGCATCCAGTGATAATTGTTGGGCTGGACAACGGGCCTCAGAAAACCGGACTGTTGTTCCCAGATTTTGGGTGTATCTTCTAGTAAAGCTCGTGATCTCTCAATCTCCCAATAATATTCCATTTCTCAATCACCTGAAAACAAAATAAATAGATAAAAATTACAGATAAAAATAAAGAAAATTAGATACAAGTAAATTAGATAGCTTCAAAATTAATAACTAAAGAAAAATAAGTCCCCGGAAACGGCGCCAAAAACTTGACCGGCGTAAACACACACGTATAATGCAAGCGTACGTATCGTTCAAGTAGTATAAAAATATCGATCCCACGAGGACTTAATTCCTACTATTGTTATTAATTATTGAATCTATTTATTTACAGATATCTAATTGAAGGAGAAGAGAATGATTGCTTGACTGATTTGGTTGATTGTAGATTTGCTAAATAAATAAATAAAAAGACAAAAAAAAATACTAAGGAAAATAACAAAAGACACAAAGATCTAGGGTTGTGAATCATTCTAATATCTTTTAAAAGATGAAGTGATTATTTTATGTTTGTGTAATAAATTAGTTTACTAACCTGGAACATGAAATTATGCAAAAGCCTTTGTCGATGCTCAGACGCAAATACCCAGTTTAACCCAATTGAACCATATATCTATGTCAACCAAATTATCTGGATTCATTAAGTTTAAGTTCCAATTATGGCTACCCCCGCCCGAAAGGTATATGTCTATCATGTAAGGAAATCTATTAAAGGGTTATCTATCCTCAAGGTAGATCGTGGGCTATTAAGTCTAAGGCTAAAACCTAAAATCTCTATGTCTAGTTCATTTTCTAATTACCACATCAATCTTATTGGTGATCAGAGAACAAGAAGCATTAAGCTTAAGACTTAATAAGTAAACCTTTAAATTACCCAAACTATAAAATAACCTCTTATAAACCGGTGATATTAGAATTCATCACAACCCAGATAATTAACACATAACTAGGGCTAGTAAAGACTTAAAAGTAAAAGACATAAAGTAAAAATGCTGAAAAGTAAATTGCTGAAAGTAAATGACGGAAAGTAATGCTGAAATTAAATACTGAAAATTAAATGCTGAAAAGTAAATGCTGAAAGTAAATTACTGAAAAGTAAATGCTGAAAGTAATTGCTGAAAGTAAATTGCTGAAAGTAAATGCTAAAAAGTAAATGCTGAAAGTAAATTACTGAAAGTAAATTGCTGAAAAATAAATGATGAAAGTAAATTGCTGAAAAGTATATAAAGTAAAAGTACAATAAAAGAAAATACTGAGGTAAAATGATCCACTTTTATTACTTCTATTTTAGATTTCTCCCTTAATATAATATATTAACTTTGCATGATAATTACCAACCAGCCATATAGGCGGTATCCAGATTAAGTCAAATTAATAATTAATTACCAATCGACCAATCAGACTGTATCCAGTTTAGTCAGGTTAAAACCAATTTAAATAATTACCAACCGACCAATATGGCGGTATCCTCGTTAAGTCAGTTTTAACTAGTTTATATATTATAATTAAGGGAGATTAATCTAAATATTAGTAATAAAAGTTTTACCTTTTACCCCAGCAAAGGGGAGTTACCTCCTTATTACTGAAAAGTAAAAACTGAAAATTAAAGAAAAAAAAGTAATGTGCGTAAAAGTAAATTGCGGAAAGTAAAAACTGAAAAGTAAAGAAAAGAAAGTGCGAAAGTGGAAATTAATTTCTGAAAGCTATAAATAAACAAACAAGATACAATCTTCTTAGTATTCTTAAGGAATTCCTTAGAAGAAAGTATGAATTTACAAATGAAATGGCTTGGTATTTATAGGCAAAATTTTGCCTCCATCAAATCATCCACCAAATCAATTATTAATTACTCCACTAATTACTCCACTAATTGCTCCACCAAATCCATTATTAATTGGTTCGCTAACTGCTTATCATGTTTGGTGGTGATTTGATAATTTTTATTATTTATTTATTAATTTATTTTTTTGCTTTGAAAATGATTGAAAATGACTTTAATAATTACACACAACACACTTCTGGATGGTTCATCAATTTCTGGCATGAAATATTCAGAATTCGAAATTATTTTGTCTTTCAAAGTTGTAGATCTTTGATGCTTCTTTAATCTAGAACTTGAATCAGCTCAATCCGATATTGGAGTAAGGATTTATGCCCAAAATATGACAGATGCGCAAAACTGGAATTTCCAAAACTACACTTCGTTAAAACGCCATTTCAAGTTTCCAATCTCCAAAATTAATATGTCAAGTCCAATTTTTGCCCTTATTTGACCCAAATTTTGTCCTAAATGATTTCATTGTGTCCCAATATTATTTTATCTACAAAATAAACTAAAACACATCAAAACGTTCATCAAATCCGAGAAACTAAACAAAATATTAAGTAAAAGGGGCGGTAAATATTGATATATTTTCCGCTCATCAGGCACTCTTGTGCCAAATGAGCAGTCCCCTTACACACAAAACATGAGGTTCTGAGTGGGCTACTGCATGCATCCTCTTGCTATCTTTAGCTATTAAGGCTCTCATCTGTCTAGTTAATAGCTCAACTTATGTCTTAAGGCTATCATCTTCCCTAAAGTGGTGTATGCTTCTACTAGAAGGGGTGGGGTGTGTCCTATCAGTACTATCCATGGCATCAGGTCCAGTCCATGTGTGAGATTTCTCAGCTAAGTCATTCAAATACTCTAATGCTTCATCAGAGTCCTTTCGGATGAACTCACCAGTACATATAGTCTCCACGAATCGGCACTCCCTAGGGGTTAGACCGTCATAAAAATAGCTTACCAGACGCTAACTCTCATATTCATGGTGAGGACAACTCGCTAACATCTCTTATACCTCTCCTATATTTGATAAAGGGTTTCACTGTCTTTTTGGGAGAAGGTAGATATTTGTCTTTTCAAGGCATTAGTTTTATGGTTGGGAAGTATTTGTTGAAAAAATGTGTCATCTCCCCCATGATCCTATGGACCTAGGTCTCAAAGAATACAACCAGATCTTAGCTCTATCCTTAAGGGAAAAGCGAAAGAACTTAAGTCTAATTGTGTCTGTGGTTCCGAACCGGCCATGGAAAGTTGCTACGACCTCTTCAAACTCGCTAATGTGCACATAGGGATTCTCGTTCTCCAAACCATGGAAGGTTGGAGATACTGTATCATATCAGGTTTAAAGCCTATCTGTGGTGTATGAGGAGGAAACATTATGCACGATGGTGTAGCTGTGCGAGTGAGGTGGAGGTATTCCTCAAGAGACCGCATGGGTGGTCTCTTGTACTCACTCATACTGTGTGTGCTAGATGTGGATGGTGTGGCAAAGAGATTGTCAAATAAACTCTCTGAGTCTGAGTTTTCTTCTTCAGTCCTAACAAATCTACCAAACCTATATCTACGTCTAGGCATGCAATTTAAACACAAGTAAAGCGAGAAACATGAATAAAAGACTAAACTAAGAATAAAAAGTTAAACTAAAATTAAAACTGAAATAAAATAAATAAAAACAAAAAAAAGTAAAGAAAGGAATTAAGTTACCGCTTTTGTTATTGATCAAGCAAACCTGCTCCTTTTTCTTGTAAACCGTCTCCCCGGCAACGAAGCCAAATTTTGGTTACGCCCAAAAAGTACTTGCGGCTACCATAGTATAGTTGGGGTGTCGATTCCACAGAGAGATGGTTACAATGAACTAATTCACTTAAGCAAAAACGTTTAACAATAACTTATTTAAAGAAAAAGATTGAATTGGTAATTTAAACTAAGTATTATGAAAACTTGTAGGATTTTATCAATAGACAGGAACAACAAAGCGTGAGGAATCCCTCTTGTACCAAGTTCTTATATTCAGTTATTGATTCTTTATATTACGCTATTGAGAGTTTCACGTCTCAAACCAACAGTTGGAAGATAGTCAATTATACATATATTAAGTTCTAAAGTAATTGATAAATTATATTCTCTATGTTAGCTACACACAAGGTTATCGTTACAACCTATCTAACGTCGACAATATAATCAAGCAATATTGCAGTAGAAAATTAACTTATAAAACAACATTGACCAGTCACAACTGATTTCACAAACCAAACATAGAAAAAGCATAACTGAATCTATATACAAATTGATAAAATACAGTTTCTGGATTCATATAATCAAAAGATAAAAAGAATAAAAAGATATCAATTGTATTAAGCGATAAAGTTCATCCAAGAATCAATAACATGAATTATAAGAGTTGAATACAAGAGTTCATCCTTAGCTTTGCTTAGGAGATTAATTCTTCATGCAGAAGAGAGAAACCGCGTTGAGAGATCGGAGAGGCGTCATGTTGGTTGGAGTTCTTCGTTCTTCGTTCTTGTCTCTTGATTTTATGTTTGTGGCTCTTTTCTTTTTGTTTTCCCTTTTTTCTCTCTATTTTTCCCCTCTCTTAGGGTTTTGGACGAAGTTGGGTTTATATAGGAATGTTTCTGAGTCATTGTGCGTATAAAATACATCTAAATCAGGGTTTTGGTGTCTTTCGAGGCGCCGCGGCGCTGGTCTTTGGGCGTCGCGGTGCCAAACCTGCTGGCTTTTGTATGAGTGTCGGATCTGGGGGCGGGTCGTGACGCCTAAAGTTGGCATGTCGTGACGCGTGGCAGGGGGAAAATTATGGTTTCGTGCTTTCTTCATTTTAGCTCTTCCTGCGTGCTTCTGATGCGTCCGTATGATCCCGAAACATGTGTAATTACTCCAAACTTCATATTCTATTGCTCCTAATAACAAAACACAAAATAAACTCTAATTAAGATTAAATACAAGATAATTAAGCCGAGTTAGCGATGTTCAAAGTACATTTTTGTGCACTTATTGTAGGAAACCATTTTATTTTGCGCGACGGAAGTTACGGATATAGTGTCATCGGATCTTTAAAATTTTATTTTCCTTCTCCTTTATTGAAGTCGAACTCCACCAAACTCTTGATGAATTTCCTTTGAGATAATACCGTAGAATCAACCACTCAATCTTTTGAGCTATATCTCGAAACCAACAAACCGAAGTGTGGGATTCACTCACAAAGATCAACCTCTAAACTATTTAGAGAAATAATATTGTTACAAAATCTTTTGGAAAGAAGAATTTGATCAATATCTAACTCAAGTAGAATTTTTTATCTCTTAACAATTAAGAAAAAATTCTTGTTTTTTAAAACTCTCTCACAACTTTTGTGTTGCTTGAATTTTCTCTCTAACTCTCTTTTGTTGAAATTGGTGTAAATTGTTTTTGCAAAAAATCACTCTATTTATAGACTGGAGAATGAAGAGAATTTATCCTTTCCAACTTCAACCACCAAAATCCACTCATTATATTAAATGGCAAAAACACTTGAGTGGATTATCCACAAATCCATTAATTAATGGAATAAGTTAGGTAATTAGGTCAAAACTAATTAACAAAAACTTGGTGGAAGATTTGGCAAACCATTAAGGCTTGTCTTGATAATTCATTTACCATTATCAAATAATGATATCATAATTATCTCATAAATATTCATTATCAATTATGATGTAATAATTATCTCATAATTGTTATTTGATTATCTCATAATCATAAATATTAGAAAATATTATATTAAACTAATTTAATATTATTTTATTTTGTGACAAAAATATTATTAATCATAATAATAATATTTAAATATAATGTTAGCATATTATTAGACAATCTAATTATATTAGGTTTGCTATAGTTAATCGAGCTAGCACGGGGACCAAATGGACCTACGGTTCCGAGCTCCAATAATTCCGAAATATTAATTAAACTCTTTAATTAAATATTACGAATTATTAACTCCACGTTATTCCACTAAAACTCGAAGTTGAACTCCTGTTACCGTAGATGGAAAATATAAGCCGAACAACTTTGGTGTCTATTGATATAGTCACTACATATGGATATAGCTCTTCACGAATATCTCATAAATAGAGTTGGGTCATAAGTCTGTTATACCCTTTTAAATATTTTGTCTCTTAAGCACCATTGATTCTATAACAAATAATTAATCCATAAAAATTATGAATATAATACTTTCTATTCATAATAGGAAAGTTGAGTGCTCAAAATTGTTCAAGTCCCGAATCAACTCTTAAAAGAAAAATTCTTTTACTTCTCGAAAGAATGAGTGAATTCCATATCTATGTAAAATGTTCACAGCTACACACCAAACCATATCCCCGAAATACGTAGTTATTGACAGAGACTGCTACACCAACCTCACCATAGTAAATCAAAGGACACGGCCTGACATGCAGGAGTTCGTAGTACACTCAGGATTAAGATTAATCCATATATGACCATCTAGTTGATAAAATGAATTTCTTCGTTTATCGGATTTAAAAGAAATTTGTTATTATCTGAGTCCAGTCCTAGATGATTGTATTATACAAGGTGCCTCCATTCCCATGTCACCACATGATCGAACCCAGATCAAGGTCATCATACACGTATAGAATGGACCGCAGCTATAAATATATCACAAATAAAGTACCTTTTTTGTTTGCTCTCTATGGACTATTTAGATTATTAATTTCATACTTAAATTCTTTTGTACACTTAGTCTTAAAGTACAAGAGTAATCAAGGTAAACAAGACAATTGAACAATATGCAATTTAAATCAAACAACTTTAATAAATGAATAATGCGTTTATAATTATTACAATAATCAATTCGGAATTACAACACATGAAGCTCTAGGGCATATAGCCCAACAATATCACACTTGAACTAGAGCAAATAGGACATGTCATGTAATCCTAAACTTTTTAGGTGACCTTCAAAAAAAGTAGTCGATAAGATCTTTGCAAATGGATCAGCCGGGTTGTCTGCGGATGGAATCTGCGTGACAATGACATCTCCTCTATGCACTATCTCCCAGACAAGGTGATATTTTCTCTTAATATGCTTACCTCGCTTGTGGCTTCTTGGTTCTTTGGAATTCGCCACTGCTCCACTATTATCGCAATAAAGTGTGAGTGGTTTATCCATATCTGGAACAACTTCCAGATCTGCCAAGAATTTACGGAGCCAGACTACTTCTTTAGCTACTTCACAAGCTGCTGCATATTCAGCCTCCATGGTGGAGTCAGCAATGACAGAATGCTTTATTTTCCTCCATACAATAGCTCCACCACTTAGGGTGAATACTGATCCGGATGTTGATTTCCTAGAATCTACATGTTGGAAAGCGGCCGCGAGTGCGCAGCGGAAAATAAAAATTATTATGCCGCTTTCCCTTTGCCCAAGACCCATTTTTATTATTATTCTACAAGCCTAGGCATGTTACTATATATTCTAAGCATAAAACTCATCAAACATGCAAAGAACATAAACCTAAACATGTTAACTATCATAAGAACTCTAATTAAAATAAAGAAAGAAAAGAACTTACTTGAACCGAAGACTCATCCAGTCCTCCCTCCAATCTACAAGCTTTTCTCGAACTCAGAAAGCTCTTCCACGTTCCAAAGAGCTACCCAAGTGTGTGGCCTCCAAAGATGCACACACCAAAGCCAAAACTCAATGGCAAGACTACGCCTTGGGTGCACGGGTATTTTGCCCTTGGTGCTAGCCTAGGCAAATACCTCAAAACTTTTAACTCGAGGTTCCTCTAGTTAATTAAACTTTAGAGTTGCTCACTTATATAAACCCAAGATATGAAAGGTTTTGGTGTAAAAATTTGTGAAGAATTCTTTGGGTTTATATAGTGCTCCAAAGATAACAAAATTAATTAAGAATCTGATGTGGGATACAAGCTAATTTAGTCTTAGTCATTGGATCTTAATTTGGTGGTTTAATGAGATTATAAAACCCAAATAAGAGTTTGTGCCGATTGTTTTTTATTCCAATTCCAAAAGTGCCCCCATCGTCATTCACCAATCCTTAAGCCACTATAGAACCTCATAAATGATCTGTTCAATAATTAAACACATTGAACCATTTATGAACAATTCCTACAGCAATCATATATGCTGTTATATTTGTATTGTGCACTATTAACCATTGATTTCGACTTTATTGTGTGTGAGCTTTTGGGTTCCCCTCAAGTTGGACATGAAATGAATCGTGATAATTTAATTGAACATAAATTATCCTCCGATCAGATAGTCGTTCGATTTAAATGACCAAGGTTGACATCTAGTAACATGACAAGGCCCCCAAATGAGAAGGATAGATATATATACCCATTTTGTATGTGATTTACATATGATACGGTCTCTCGCCTCATTGTATCCCCACCTATTGACCTAGGGTACGGAAAGTGTCTACCCATATGGTCAAAGGTATAATGTTGATAGTGTCATGAATCGTGCTAGCCCAAGAATCTCACATGATTCTTCCGCTGTGGCCACAGTCTCAAGCACTGATCACACATATCAACCCGCAAACTGGAATACTACTCTTATAAGAAAATTTTATCCGAGAGAGTGGCGATTCTCTGTTGTATCTTTAAAAACTTCATGTGTTTCAAAAAATGACCCAACCATACCCTTATGACCGGATCTTTTAAACCAGGGAAGGAGAATGTCAAAGTTATTTGATCCACATATAAGATTGTAAAGACCTCAAATCTAAGGACTAGTCATATAATCGATACATGAAAGTTCTCACAGACATATGGGATAAACACTCCATATGAAAACTTCCGGCGGTCAGTTCGATGGACACGAGCAACTCATGCATCCATGTGATACACCAAGCGGACGGATCTCCGCTAGTAGCCTATGAGATCAGCTACCCCACTTAAGGGCGGATCATATCATCATGCTAGTCTCTCCGCTTTGTGAACGCCCAAAATATTCACAAAACTATGACTATGAACATTTTAGAGTAATGATTCTCATAAGGCATGGAAGCCATCGTCTTATTACTCCAAGGGCTTTATTACAATGTTGATTATTCATATAAGTTATGTAAGACACGTATAATAAAGATTTTCATTTTATTATTTAATGAAAATATTACAAATACATGTACATATAGCCCATCCACAAGTTGGGTATAAGGCATATCCCTAACAATCTCCCACTTTCACTATAGCCAACTAGTATGAATCTGGACACCATACTCTCGGGTGTGCCTATCATGCTTTTGTTGAGTCAGCCCTTTAGTTAGAGAATCTGCAAGATTATCTTCTGTGGGTATTTTCTCTATAATAACTTCTTTTCTATCAACAATCTCCCTGATGAGATGAAATCGCCTGAGTATATGCTTGGATTTCTGGTGGGACCTTGGTTCATTTGATTGAGTAATGGCGCTCGTGTTGTCACAATATATCGTGACACCATTCTTTATCGCGGGAAGCACTTCCAGCTCCGTGATGAACTTCTTTATCCAGACTGCTTCTTTAGCAGCCTCAGATGCTGCAATATACTCGGCTTCAGTGGTGGAGTCCGCTGTAGTTGACTGTTTTGAGCATTTTCACCTGACAGCACCGCCATTCAAAGTAAATAGATATTCTGTTTGTGATCTGATGTCATCCTTATCGGTCTGAAAGATCGCATCACAGTAACCAATGACTTTCATTTCAGAACAATCTTCGTATGTCAAAAACACATCCTTAATTCTTCTCAAATACTTGAGGATTGTTTTGACAGCTGCCCAATGTTGGTCACCAGGATTTGCCTTATACCTGCTCGTTATGCTAAGAACATAAGAGAAATCAGGTCTTGTACATAGCATGGCGTACATGATCGATCATATTGCTGAAGCATAAGGGATCCTACTCATACGCTCTCTATCTGAAAGAGTATGTGGACATTTCTCCTTAGATAATTTGATTCCATGACAAGTAGGTAAATTACCTCTTTTGGAATCTTCCATTTTGAATCTTTTCAAAACTTTATCTATGTATATAGATTGAGAAAGTCATAACAACCTCTTAGATCTATTACGGTATATCTTAATGCCGAGGATGTAGGCTGCTTCTCCCAAATCTTTCATGGAGAAATTCTGAGATAACCATTGCTTGGTGGCTTGCATCATGGGAATATCATTCCCGATGATTAATATGTCATCGACATATAAAACAAGAAATACAATAGCATTCCCACTACTTTTCCTGTAAACACAAGTCTCGTCTATATTTTTGATGAAGTCAAATTCTTTGATTGTCTCATCAAATCGTATATTCTAACTTATGGAGGCTTTCTTGAGTCCATAAATGGATCGTTTAAGCTTGCATACTCTATTATGATCATCCTTAGATGCAAAGCCCTTAGGTTGTGTCATATAGACTCCCTCTACGAGGTTCTCATTAAGGAAAGTTGTTTTGACATCCATCTGACAAATCTCATAATCAAAGTGTTCAGCTAGTGCTAGTAAAATTTGAGTGGACTTTATCATTGCAACAGGCAAGAAGGTTTCATCATAGTCAATTCCTTGGATTTGTCTATAACCTTTCGCCACCAACCTACCCTTATAGGTTTGGATGTTGCCTTCTGCATCAGTTTTACGCTTGTAAATCCACTTGCATCCTATGGGTTTTATCCCTTCAGGTGCATCTACCAAGTCACATACTTGATTCTGATACATAGAGTCTATTTCAGATTTCATGGCCTCAAGCCACTTGATTGAATCAATGTCACGCATTGCTTCGTCATAACTGGTGGGATCGTCAATATCAATGACCTGATCATGTTCATCATCAATATGGAAACCATATCTTTCAGGCTCATGTCTTTCCCTACCAGACCTTCTGAGTTCATAATCTTGTGGTTATTCTGTCGATGCCATTTTGAGGGTCCTGGGGTTTAGTTCTATGTTAGTTTGTTCTTCTCGTACCTCATCGAGGTAAAGTATATATTGGGAAGCGTCCGCGAGTGCGCAGCGGAAAGTCAAAATTATTATGCCATTTTTCCTTTGCCCAAGATCCATTTGTTTTTATTATTCTACAAGCCTAGGCATGTTACTATATATTATAAGTATAAAACTCATAAAACATGCAAAGAACATAAACCTAAACATGCTAACTATCATAACAACAATAATTAAAATAAGGAAAGAAAAAGACTTACTTGAACCGTAGACTCATTCAGTCCTCCCTCCAATCTACAAGCTTTTCTCGAACTCAGCAAGCTCTTCCTCGTTCCAAAGAGCCACCCAAGTGTGTGGCCTCCAAAGATGCACACACCAAAGCCAAAACTCAACGGCAAGACTACGCCTTGAGTGCACGGGTATTTTGCCTCTAGTGCTAGCCTAGGCAAATACCTCAAAACTTTTAACTCGAGGTTCCTCTAGTCAATTAGACTTAAGGATCCTCAAAAATCAGTGAATTACTCTTAAACTTTAGAGTTTCTCACTTATATAAACCCAATATATGAAAGGTTTGGTGTAAAAATTTTGTGAAGAATTCTTTGGGTTTATATAGTGCTCCAAAGACAATAAAATTAATTAAGAATCCGATGTGGGATAAAAGCTAATTTAATCTTAGCCATTGGATCTTAATTTAGTGGTTTAAAGAGATTATAAAACCCTAATAAGAGTTTGGGCCGAATTGGAATTCAAAATAAATAACAAAAAAAATTACTATTTATATGAATAGTAATTTTGTTATTATTCCAATTCCGAAAGTGCCTCTATCGTCATTCACAAATCCCTAAGCCACTATGGAATCTCATAAATGATCTGTTCAATAATTAAATACATTGAACCATTTATGAACAATTCCTACAGCAATCATATATGCTGTTATATTTGTACTGTGCAGTGTTTACCAATGATTTCGACTTTGTTGTGTGTGACCTTTTAGGTTCCCCTCAAGTTGACATGAAATGAATCATGATAATTTAATAGAACATAAATTATCCTCCGATCAGATGGTCGTTCGATTTCAATGACCAATGTTGACATCTAGCAACATGTCAAGGCCCCCAAATGCGAAGGAAAGATATATATATATACCCATTATGTATGTGATTTACATATGATATGGTCCCTCGCCTCACTGTATCCCCATCTATTGACCTATGGTACGGAAAATGTCTACCCATATGGTCAAAGGTATGATGTTGATAATGTCATGAATCGTACTAACCCAAGAATCTCACATGATTCTTCCGATGTGGCCACAGTCTCAAGCACTGATCACACATATCAACCCGCGAACTGGAATACTACTCTTATAAGAAAATATTATCCGAGAGAGTGGTGATTCTCTGTTGTATCTTTACAAACTTCATGTGTTTCAAAAAATGACCCAATCATACCCTTATGACCATATCTTTTGAACCAGGGAAGGAGAATGTCAATGTTATTTGATCCACACATAAGATTGTAAAGACCTCAAGTCTAAGGACTAGTCATATAATCGATACATGAAATTTCTCACAGACACATGGGATAAACACTCCATATGAAAACTTTCGGCGGTCAGTTCGATGGACACGAGCAACTCATGCATCCATGTGATACACCAAGCAGACAGATCTCCGCTAGTAGCCTATGAGATCGGCTACCCCTCTTAAGGCGGATCATATCATCATGCTAGTCTCTCCGCTTTGTGAACGCCCATATTATTCACAAAACTATGACTTGGAATATTTAAGAGTAATGATTCCATAAGGCGTGGAAGCCATCGTCTTATTACTCCAAGGGCTTTATTACAGTGTTGATGATTCATATAAGTTATGTAAGACACGTATAATAAAGATTTCCATTTTATTAATTAATAAAAATATTACAAATACATGTACATATAGCTCATCCACAAATTGGGTATAAGGCATATCCCTAACAATCTCCCACTTGCACTATAGCCAACTTGTATGAATCTGGACACCATACTCTCGGGTGTGCCTATCATGCTTTTGTTGAGTCATCCATTTAGTCAGAGAATCTGTAAGATTATCTTCTATGGGTATTTTATCTATAATAACTTCTTTTCTCTCAACAATCTCCCTGATGAGATGAAATCGCCTGAGTACACACTTGGATTTCTGGTGGGTCTTTTGCTAATTTGATTGAGCAATGGCGCCCGTGTTGTCACAGTACATCGTGATGCCATTCTTTATCGTGGGAAGCTCTTCCAACTCCGTGATGAACTTTTTATCCAGACTGCTTCTTTAGGAGCCTCAGATGCTGCAATATACTCGGCTTCAGTGGTGGAGTCTGTTGTAGTTGACTACTTTGAGCTTTTCCAACTGACAGCACTGCCATTCAAAGTAAACATATATCCTGTTTGCGATCTGTTGTCATCCATATCGGTCTGAAAGCTCGCATCACAGTAACCAATGACTTTCATCTCAGAACAATCTCCGTATGTCAAAAAACACATCCTTAGTTATTCTCAGATACTTGAGGATTGTTTTGACAGTTGCCCATTATCTCACCGGGATTTTCCTGATACCTACTCGTTATGCTAAGAGCATAAGAGACATCAGGTCTTGTACATAGCATGGCGTACATGATCGATCCTATTGCTGAAGCATAAAGGATCATACTCATACGCTCTCTATCTGAAGTAGTATGTGGACATTGCTCCTTATATGATTTGATTCCATGACAAGTAGGTAAATTACCTCTTTTGGAATCTTCCATTTTGAAATTTTCAAAACTTATCTATGTACGTAGATTGAGAAAGTCCTAACAACCTCTTAAATCTATTACGGTAGATCTTAATGCCGAGGATGTAGGTTTCTCTTCCAAATCTTTCATGGAGAAATTCTAAGATAATCATTTCTTAGTGGCTTGTATCATGGGAATATCATTCCCGATGATTAATATGTCATCGACATATAATACAAGAAATACAACAGCATTCCCACTACTTTTCCTGTAAACACAAGGCTCGTCTATATTTTTGATGAAGTCAAATTCTTTGATTGTCTCATCAAATCGTATATTCCAAATTCTAGAGGCTTGCTTGAGCCCATAAATGGATTGTTTAAGCTTGCATACTTTATTATGATCATCTTTAGATGCAAACCCCTCAGGTTGTGTCATATAGACTTCCTCTACGAGGTTCCCATTAAGGAAAACTATTTTGACATCCATCTGCCAAATCTCATAATCAAATTGTGCAGCTAGTGCTAGTAAAATTCTAATGGACTTTATCATTGCAACAGGCGAGATGGTTTCGTCATAGTCAAATCCTTGGATTTTTCTATAATCTTTCGCCACCAACCTAGCCTTATAGGTTTGGATGTTGTCTTCTACATCCGTTTTACGCTTGTAAATCCACTTGCAGCCTATGGGTTTTATCCCTTCAGGTGCATCTACCAAGTCCCAGACTTTATTCTGATAGATAGAGTCTATTTCGAATTTCATGGCCTCAAGCCACTTGACTGAATCAATGTCACACATTGCTTCGTTATAACTGGTGGGATCGTCATTATCAATGACCTGATCATGTTCCTCATCAATATGGAAATTATATTTTCAGGCTCAGTCTTTCCCTACCAGACCTTCTGAGTTCATAACCTTGCGGTTGTTCCGTCGTTGCCATTTTAAGGGGCCTGGGGTTTAGTTCTATGTTAGTTTGTTTTTCTCGTACCTCATTGAGGTCAAGTCTACTCCCACTATATTTCTTGAGAAGGAATTCATTCTCTAGAAATTTAGCATTTCGTGAGACAAATGTTCTTTGTTCATTTGGGACGTAGAATACGTATGCTCTTGAGTTCAAGGCATATCCTACAAACTTACATTTAATTTCCCTATCATCCAATTTGTTATTTTGTGTGAGCTTGACATATGAATCACATCCCTAAACTCTTAGATAACTAAGACTATGACGTTTCCCAGAACATAACGCATATGGTGTTTGACTAACAGTCTTGGAAGGAACTTGATTTAGTAGTAGTGTTGTAGTTTCTAAAGCAAGACCCAAAAAATGAAAGAGGTATATCCATGCCTAGCATCATTGATCGGACCATATCTAATAATGTCTGATTTCTCCTTTCGGAGACCCCATTATGTTGTGGAGTTCCCGGAGGAGTCCACTGGGAAACAATGCCATTTTCTCTCAAGTAATCTTAAAATTTGTTGCTTAAGTATTCACCACATCGGTCAGACCTTAGTGACTTAATACTTTTATTATGCTGGTTTTCTACTTCAGCCTTGAAGTCTTTGAATTTCTCAAAGGCTTCAGATTTGTACCGCATAAGGTACACATACCCATATCGCAAATGATCATCGATAAAGGTAATGAAGTAGCAGAATCCACCTCTAGCGGTGACTGACATTGGTCCGCATACATCAGAGTGTATGAGTTCTAATGTCTCCGCTACACGTTATCCTTTACCTTTGAAGGGTAATTTGGTCATTTTACCAAGTACACAAGACTCACAAGTTCCATAAGGTTTATATTTGAAGGGTTTGAAATACCCATCCTTATGTAGCTTAGTTAATCTTTTTCATTGATATGACCTAAGCGACTGTGCCATAGAAGTGATTCATTGAGATTATTCGAGTTAACGTTGTATATATTAGAGGTTGAACATTCTTTGTTAGTTTGTAAGACATAGATACCGTTATTCAAAATACCATCTCCATATTTTATTTCATTGAAATAAATAGAACATTCATTACAACTTATTAGGCATGAAAAGCCTTTATTACATAAAGAAGAAATTGAAATGATTGCTTTACTAGAGAATGTACATAAACACAATCTTCTAAGTCTAAAACTAAACCATTCGGCAAAACTAATGAATAAGTCCCCACGCACAATGTAGCCAGTTTTTCTCCATTACCCATGCGTAAGTCAACCACCCTATGACGGAGTCTCCTACTGTTTCTCAGGCCCTGCACATTGTTACACAATTGAGTCTCACAACCGGTGTCAAGCACCCAAGTAGAAGGTTCAGAGTTTTGAGAATATAGTTCAATCATATATAACATACCTGAAGCTTTGGGCTTCTTGGCCTCTTGGGCTTCCATAGCTTCCTTGGCTTTCAAGGATCTGCAGTATTTCTTCCAATGACCATTCTTTCACAATAGAAACATTTCCCATTTCCCTTTTTCTTCTCCACCTTACCATTGGGCTTTAGGTTACTAGAGCATGGCCTTGCCCTTATTTTTCTTTGGGCCTCGTGGCTTCAGGTCCGTATCCGTAAGCATGACGGAGGTTTTAAGCTCCGATTTCAAGTCCTTATCTGCTTGCTTTATCAGATTATACAATTCTGCTAAAGTAGCTTCTTTATCAGGCAGATGAAACTGCATAATAAAGTTAGAGAATTCTTTTGGTAAGGACTAAAGAATTAGATCGTGACCTATCTTATGATCCATGATGAACCTGAGATTGGCCAATTTTTCAATGTGGCCAATCATCTTAAGCACATGTCCACTAACAGATCATTCCTTATACCTTGTTTGGAATAAGGCACATGACACTTGGAATCTCACGGTATGAATAGAAGTTGCATTCACTCCTTCAAGTGAAAGATGATGGTTTGAGCATCCATATCTTCGTGAGCTTTCTGAAGTTCATCCAACATAGAGCCAAGCATTATGCAAACTGCTTGCTCATCATCATCGACGTGTTTCTTCCAAGCATCAAATGTATCTTGGTCAGCATCTTTTCGGGGTTCATGGGGAAATGGTCTTTCAAGAACATAGAAAATCTTTTCTTGTCGTAAGAAAATTTTAAGGTTTTTAAACCAGTCATTGTAGTTGTCCTCTTTGAGCTTATGTTCATCAAGGATGGAACGAAGTGATACTCTGTTTGCCATTTGAATGTTTGTGAAATATTTTAACCCATATGTTAAGAGAAAATGTTAAAATTAGGAATATGTTTTCATTAATGTTTTATAATAACATGGGCTTTTAATATTATGAAGTTGCTCACACTCAATTGTTTTAAAATTTTAAGCAAATCGCATCAACCCCAATATGATGGATTTCTTGTGGGCAAAGATCCCATTATCATCATTTTATAACTCCGACTAGGGCCGGTCATTATAAAATATGATAATTAAGTAGGTTCCCAACAATTTATGATATAAATCACAATTCCTTGATCATTGGGTTGGGCAATCAAACATGCCATATCTTATGCTAGTCCTTGTGGACACCCAATCTTTGCCACTAAGTTATAAGACCACGCCTAAGGGTCGTTGCGTCTTATGACTCAGAAAAGTCAAACCATTGTCAATAGTATGATTTAGGGACAAATTGGTATTGGTCAGTCTGGTAAACCTAGTCCCGCCAATACGGTTTAAGCCTTTGGGTCTATACTTTACAATGGGAGGCAAATTTTAGACTTAAATTATTATTGAGGATTTTAGCAAGTTTAAGTGAATAACTGTCAAATGGATTCCTCCATTGAAAATTCCCCAGAGGGAGGGTGGAGCGAACTCTCTTAAATACCCTTACCTCTTAGGCTCTTATTGCCTTGATGACAGAATAAACAATAGATCCTCCAAATTAGTCCAACACTTTAAATATGCTTTAAGGTAAGCTTTGAGTAAATGATTATCTAGATGTCTTCACAGCTTTCCCTTTTGGCTATAAAAAGGTAGCGAGTGAAGGAAGACACCAAATCATTATCTAACTCTAGTAATACCTTTGGTTAAATTAACTTTAGTTTGGAAAGTTTTATTAACCCCTTGGTCCCAACCCACTTGTATCTTTAATAATGTCTTTTATTATAAGCAAGTGATTTATATTTATTAGCTTTAAAAGTAATAAATCTCTAAGTTCGTCATGGAATAATTGATTAGCTAAGGGATAAGCAACACACTCTCTATTTCTTAGAAAGTCTCTAGTTGCTTGCACCCAAAAATAATCATGCCAATTCTAATCATACATAGAATCATCAAGCATATGAGTTTTAATATGTTGGAATTATTTTAGACATTAAATAACTTTGATTAATATTTAATTATGATATTGCATTTTATCTTATTCAAATAAATTTACTATTCACATTTTTCTACAGACGCGTGAACTTTAAATGCAATTTCATAATTCAAATCTTAACCAAATCATACACAATTGTACCTAAAATTAAGTTCAGGGTGTTAGTTTTCCAATGAGCTTTTAAACACCCAATTTCGAGTTCAACGAGTGAGAACTAATCAAAACAAAAACGGCACGCTGATACCACTGTTGGAAGCGGCCGCGAGTGCGCAGCGGAAAATAAAAATTATTATGCCGCTTTCCCTTTGCCCAAGACCCATTTGTTTTGATTATTATACAACTCTAGGCATGTTACTATATATTCTAAGCATAAAACTCATAAAACATGCAAAGAACATAAACCTAAACATGCTAACTATCATAAGAACTCTAATAAAAAAAAGAAAGAAAAAGACTTACTTGAACCGAAGACTCCTCCAGTCCTCCCTCCAATCTACAAGCTTTTCTCGAACTCAGCAAGCTCTTCCACGTTCCAAAGAGCCACCCAAGTGTGGGCCTCCAAAGATGCACACACCAAAGCCAAAACTCAACGGCAAGACTACGCCTTGAATGCACGGGTATTTTTCCCTTGGTGCTAGCCTAGGCAAATACCTCAAAACTTTTAACTCGAGGTTCCTCTAGTCAATTAGACTTAAGGATCCTCAAAATCTGTGGCTTACTCTTAAACTTTAGAGTTTCTCACTTATATAAACTCAAGATATGAAAGGTTTGGGTGGTAAAAATTTGTGAAGAATTATTTGGGTTTATATAGTGCTTTAAAGACAAACAAATTAATTAAGAATCTGATGTGGGATAAAAGCTAATTTATATTAGCCATTGGATCTTAATTTGGTGGTTTAATGAGATTATAAAACCCTAATAAGAGTTTGGTCCGAATTGGAATTCAAAACAAATAACAAAAAAAAAATTATTATTCACGTGAATAGTAATTTTTTTATTCCAATTCCCAAAGTGTCCCAATCGTCATTCACCAATCCCTAAGCCACTATGGAACCTTATAAATGATCTGTTCAATAATTAAACACATTGAACCATTTATGAACCATTCCTACAGCAATCATATATGTTGTTATATTTATATTGTGCACTATTAACCATTGATTTCGACTTTGTTGTGTGTGACCTTTTGGGTTCCCCTCAAATTGGACATGAAATGAATCGTGATAATTTAATCGAACATAAATTATCCTCCGATCAGATGGTCGTTCAATTTCAATGACCAAGGTTGACATCTAGCAACATGCCAAGGCCCCGAAATGAGAAGGAAATATATAAATACTCATTCTGTATGCGATTTACATATGATACGGTCCATCGCCTCATTGTATCCCCACCTATTGACCTAGGGTACGGAAAGTGTCTACCCATATGGTCAAAGGTATGATGTTAATAGAGTCATGAATCGTGCTAGCCCAAGAATCTCACATGATTCTTCCGCTGTGGCCACAGTCTCAAGCACTGATCACACATATCAACCCGCGAAATGGAATACTACTTTTATAATAAAATATTATCCGAGAGAGTGGCGATTCTCTGTTGTATCTTTACAAACTTCATGTGTTTCAACAAATGACCTAATCATACCATTATGACATGATCTTTTGAACCGGGGAAGGAGAATGTCAAAGTTATTTGATCCACATATAAGATTGTAAAGACCTCAAGTCTAAGGACTAGTCATATAATCGATACATGAAAGTTCTCACAGACACATGGGATAAACACTCCATATGAAAACTTTCGGCGGTCAGTTCGATGGACACAAGCAACTCATGCATCCATGTGATACACCAAGCGGACGGATCTCCGCTAGTAGCCTATGAGATCAACTACCCCACTTAAGGGCGGATCATATCATCATGCTAGTCTCTCCGCTTTATGAATGCCTAGATTATTCATAAGACTATGACTATGAACATTTAAGAGTAATGATTCTCATAAGGCGTGGAAGCCATCGTCTTATTACTCCAAGGGATTTGTTACAATGTTGATGATTCATATAAGTTATGTAAGACACGTATAATAAAGATTTCCATTTTATTAATTAATGAAAAATATTACAAATATATGTACATATAGCCCATCCACAAGTTGGGTGTAGGGCATATCCCTAACACTACATCCATCTGAAAATCAGAGTCTGTATATCCATTGAGGATCATTTCCTCACCAGAATATACTAGCATATAATTTCTCGTTCTCCAAAGATACTTGAGAATGTGTTTCGCCGCCACCCAATGATCTAATCCTGGGTTGGATTGAAATCTATTGACTACTCCCACTGCAAAAACAGATGTCGGGTCTCGTGCATAACATAGCATACATAAGACTTCCAACTGCTAAGCATATGGAATATGTCTCATCTCATCAACTGCTTGAGGTGTCTTAGGAGGCTGTTCCTTAGACAAATGTATTCCATGCCTGAAATGTAAATTACCTTTTTGGAATTTTGCATTCCAAATCGCACAAGAATCTTGTCGATATAGGATGCTTGAGACATTACTAACAGTCGTTTCTTGCGATCCTGAATGATCTGGATCCCAAGTACATAACTTGTCTCTCCCAAATCTTTCATTTGGAATTGGTTAGTTAGCCAGATTTTCACGTCCGATAATATCTTTACATCATTCCCAATGAGTAAAATATCATCGACGTATAACACAAGGAAAACCACCTTCCCATCATTGATGCGCTTGTAGACACAAGGTTCATCGATGTTCTGCTCAAAGTTATAAGACTTGATCGTAGTATCAAATCTTATGTTCCAAGATCTAGATGCTTGCTTAAGCCCATAAATAGACCTTTGCAACTTGCAAACCTTTTGTTCTTGACCTTGGGTTATGAAACCCTCTAATTGTACCATATAGATAATTTCATCAAGATTGTCATTCAAGAATACAGTCTTGACGTCCATTTGCCAAATCTCATAGTCATAATATGCGGCAATAGAAAGAAGAATCCTGATGGAATTAAGCATGGCTACTGGCGAGAAAGTTTCTTCATAGTCAACTCCCTCTTTTTGGGTATAACCCTTTACCACTAGCCTAGCCTTGAAAGTCTGTATTTTCCCATCTATTCCTCTTTTTCTCTGTACTTTCCCATTTATTCCTCCATTCTCTTATAGACCCACTTACAACCTATGGGTTTTACTCCATTAGGTTGGTCCATAAGTTCTCAGACTGAGTTAGAGTACATGGACTTCATCTCAAGGTTCATGGCTTTGAGCCATTCTTCTTTATCAGTATCATCCATTGCACTACGATAGGTCAATGGATCATCTATACCATCACAAGATGCAACAACTTGCACCTCACCATTTCCTAGATAGCGTTCAGGTTGTCTTACAACCCTCACACTGTGTCTAGGTGGCATGGTATTCTGATAAACTTGCATCTGACTTTTAGATGCTGAAGGTGTTATGTCTTTATCAACATTTGACAATTGTTCCCTAATCGTACCAGCAAGTAACTCCTCAAGTAACACTTTACTTCGAGGTTTGAATTCTTTTATATAATCCTCCTCAATAAATATAGCATTTGTCGATAAAAAAACTTTATTATCTTCTGGATTATAAAAGAATCCACCCCTAGTTTCCTTAGGATATCCTACAAATAGGCACACCTGTGAACGTGGTTCCAACTTAGTAGTCTTGTTCTTTAGCACATGTGCTGGACATCCCCATATGCGGAAAATATCACAAACTAGCTTTATGACCATTTCACAACTCTAAGGGAGTCTTAGGAATAGACTTAGAAGGAACTACATTCAGGATATACATTGATGTTTCCAATGCATACCCCCAGAATGAACTAGATAGAGTGCTATAACTAAACATTGATCTTATCATGTCTAGTAGGGTTCGATTTATCCTTTCTGCAACACCGTTTTGTTATGGTGTTCCAGGTGCTGTAAGCTGTGAAATAATTCATGCTCAACTAAGAATTCCTCGAAATCTCTATCAAGGTATTCACCTCCACGATCTGATCATAGAATTTTGATTTTTTACCTAACTGGTTCTCAACCTCAGCACGATACTCTTTGAACTTTTCAAATGTATCTGACTTGTACTACATTAGATAAACATATCTATATCTAGAATAATCGTCAATGAAAGTGACGAAGTATTCACAACCACCTCGTTCTTTTACATTCATCGGTCCACAAATGTCCGAATATATTAGCTCAAGTGGTTCTTTGGCTCTTATCCATTTTTCCAGTAAAGGGTCTCTTAGTCATTTTTTCTTCTAAATAGGATTCGCAGATAGGTAAAGTACCGAGTTTTAACTGATTTAAAACTCTGTTCTTAATTAGTCTATCAATTCGATCAAGGTTAATGTGACCAAGTCTAAGGTGCCATAGATAGGTATCATCATGAGAAATCTTTTACCGTTTTGTTTTAGATCTTTCAATCTTAAGCATTTCAGTATTAAGCAGTGAATCATGCATTAACGGTCTTAATACATATAAATTATTTTCAGAGTTTCCTGTGCATATATTTAATCCATTTATACTAATAATAACTGACTTATTATTAAATGAAATAGAAAAACAATGTTCCATGAGTTTTGTAACATAAATCAAATTCCTGCGAAAACCAGGAATATAAAGCACATCATTTAAACAAAAATCATTTTTATTAAAGTTTAATTTGGAATCTCCCACTGCTTTAGCTGAAACAACAGCATCATGTCCCAACTCTCGTAGTGAAGCTACCTTCAGCAAGGTCCCTCCATAAGTCAAGTAGCAGCAAAGAACAACAACCATGGTTAGTGGCACCAGAATCAACAATCCATGCAGATTTATCATCTGTTATGATATTTTATATCGTACCGCAAGTGTACGGTATCAAGTTTTAGTATAAATATGAGTTAAGAGTGTCGAACCCACAGGGATTGTGTTAACTCTCGCTCTAAATACTAAAATTTATAATCCTAAATTTATTTAGACGATAATTAACAAAGATTTATTTAAATAAATAAAATATAAAAATAATAAAATAAGAGGAACTAATACGATAGAGATTCTGGATCCTGATTTCCACTACCTGTCACCTATGTATTTGTCATGCAAATTAATCCATGTTCAGTTATATTGTTTATAAGTCAAGATTCCTAAAATATCCACAACCTCTCTCGAGTGCCAAGTGAAAATATCATCAAATATAGACTTCGATATCTATATAAAAAATCCAATAGTTAACAACTCTTTACGCTTTGTGATTCCATATTAACGACTTCAAAGGAACTACAAATTCTCTCGAACTAATAAAACTCATAGGTTATATTCTCTAGATCCATTCAAAATCACATCTCTCGAGTGATAGATTTCAAACATATTTCATTATATTTGTGGCCAGCAAACACAAAGTATTAAACTCAAAAGAATATAAATAATTCAATAAAACTTCATAACAAAATTAACAAATAATACAGGGTTCAAGCATTAGTTACATCATTCTCCAGAATTACGGAGTTTAGCTCATGACAATAGATAAAACAATGATAAACAAGTCATGAATCTAATGGAAATCATTAGAGTTCTAGGAAAGAAACAAGAAGATAAAACCCGAATTGAATCTCTTCTTCTTCGGACATCACCGCCTTTATCTCCTTTTGTTGCTCTTCAATCGTCCTCCTTGGATCTCTAAAAATATGTATTCTTGTGTTTTGTGTTGTGTATTAGCCTCCTCTTTGAGTCTTGGACGAACTAATGTATTTCTAATAGAGCCTTGGAGTCATTGGGTATCTTAAAAACCCTAAATTTATTATTCTGGAACTTGTGTGTTCCGCAGCGCCGCGGCGCATGGGCTTGGGCCCCACGGCACAAAAGTCCCTGGATTTTGTATGGGACGTATTCAGGCGCCGCGGCGCCAGTGATGATTTCATTCACTATTGCTATGCTTGCGTTTGCTTCCGATGCTCCTGTGCATGTCTGATGCATCCGTATGGTCCCAAAACACGTGCAAATGTCCCAAGATCCATGTATTAATGATTCCTACGAATATGACATAAAATAAACTACAAAATGCATTAAATGATACGGAAACTAATAAAATAGTAAGCTAAGAATGGAGGAATAAGTGGGTATAAACCACACTTATCAAACTCCCCAAACTTAAGGTTTTGCTAGTCCTGAGCAAAAGAAAAAATAAATAAATAAATAAATCAAACTATAAATAAAAAAAATTAACTAACCACTTTCGTAGGGATCATGATTGCATTTATCGTATGCAACAAGCCTTTGAACCACAAACGTCATTCACACACAATCATGCAAAAATATAAAACAAATAAAAAATAATTAAAATAATCCCGATAGTTATGCACAAAATTGTCCTCAAATAGTGCTTATCAATGAAGTCAGAAAACCTTTAAAGTACGTAATTCAGCTTAGATCCAAGTTCCTGAATAATTCATCTAGGCTAGACTCATTGTGTGTGTATGTAAAGGTTCATTCACAACTTGATTCTTAAGTAAGCCAACTTAATGATTTCGTTTAAAAATTGGGATCGATGGGTCAAACCAACTTAGATATCTCAAGTATGCTCTGTAATTGCTTTATTTTGTGCTCAGTATAGTATGATTTTTCTTTTCTTTTTCTTGTCTCTTTTTGAACTTTTTCTTTTCGTTTTTCAACTCACCTACCCTTTAAGGTAGTATTTCTCCTCATGGTGGTCCTAATACTTGCCCATTGGTAGCTTCACGCTTATCGGTTATAGGTGGTATATTTTCTTTCTTTAGAGACTTTTTTCTTTTATTTCTATCCATACCATATATCATAACACTAGCAAATCAAAGATAGATATCTAAACAAACGGTCATTCATCGACATACAATTTCTTCAACTAGTCACCTTGTCAACTACTTAAGTTTTCACTGTAAAAACCTATAATTGAGTACTTACGAGTCAAACATAGCTCAACTACTCAAGGCATCAGATAAAAGTAAATTTGGCACCTATCGTTTCTAAAATTTCACATAAACAAACAGTATCATCATAGGATTTATGCTTTACTATCAAAGACTAAAAACAATAATTTTTTTTATATATAAATAAATAACAAGTAAACAACATGCACACACCCCCAAACTTAAAACTTGCATTGTCCTCAATGTAAGATAAAAATAAAGAACAAGAGTGAGGACAACACTACCGTGCATGGAGTTGATCAGACTCTTGCTGGTTAGAATTTGGTTGCGCGGGCGTTGTGTGTTTCGTGCTACCTACATAAATAACATGCAAATTAATAAATAGCACATAATAAACTAAAATAAATAAACAAAAATAAATAAGATGCAAATGCAAGGGTTGCCTCCCCGCTAGCGCTAAGTTTAACGTCTTCAGCCAGACGTAACCACCCAAATGGTCATGGTGGCTTAAATATAGTGAACCGGGTAATCTCATATGCTTTTCTCTTTGGTATCCACCGGTTCTTATGACATGAAAAAGACAGGTTGGCAGGCTGTGGCAGTTTATCCATAGATAGTCCCCTATGATATGTAGATTGTCCCCCATTTGGAAATTCTGGACTACACATTCGGCAGAATTGGCTCGACCTCATTTTTAACCTTTCAGGGATCATCTCCAAGTGAGCAGTGACCTTTCTTTTCCTCTTTTTGTGGCGCTTTGGGAGTGGTTTCAGGTTTAGTTGTGAAGAATTTTCTTTTATGCATGGATGCATATGCTCGTAGGTTGCTGAAATACTGATTTACCTTGCGTGTTTGCAACTCCATTCTCTAATATATCTACTATGTGACATTCTGCATCACCTTGAGGACTCGGCATGGTTCTGAAAGCACTGAAGGTGACTTCTTTATATTTACTGCCTAAATCTTGATAGGTGTCTTTAATCTCTTTTCTACTCCTATTGGTTATGACTTGACATTGTTCTTTGGGGTTGACTTCAATATTACTATGAAACACCCATTTCTGTTGATTGGCCATGGAAGAAACAAGCAGCCCAATTTGTGATTCTAAAGATTTCAATATTGCCCCCATATTGCCCATATATGTTTTCAATGTTATCCACCCTTGACTCATTCTTCTCAAACCTCTCTGAAGCTGTAGATACAAATGTGCTCATGAGGTCTTCTAAGGAAGGTTTCTGCTCATCTCTTGGATAGTTGAAGCCATTAGGAGTTTGCAAGATGTTCTCCATATTAGCATATGAAAAATTCGGATGATATTAATTAGGCATATGACTGCCTCTATAGTTGTTGAAATTCTGATTGTTCATATATTGTACTTGTTCAAATCCTGCTCTTCTGTTGGGTAAAAGCATTCCATTAGTAGAAACAGCTCCAATAAACGGTTGGCTCATTTGATTTGTCAATACTTCTAGATGAGTCGTGAGGGACGATACTTGAGCTATCGTGCACCAATAGGATCTGTCATTGCTTCTTTTCCAACTCTCCCCGTACGAAAGAAAGAAGAAAAAAAATATATATATATATATAACGATAAAAATATATATATATATATATATATTATAATAAAATAATAAAAATAATAAATAAAAATAAAAATAAAACTTAAGACAAAAATAAAGAAATAAAATAATAAATAAATAAATAAAATCTAAATTAAAGCGAAGATTACTTGGTAGTAGTATTAATGTGAATTAAACAAACAATCCCCGGCAACGGCGCTAAGAACTTGTTATGATATTTTATATCGTACCGCAAGTGTACGGTGTCAAGTTTTAGTATAAATATGAGTTAAGAGTGTCGAACCCACAGGGATTGTGTTAACTCGCACTAAATACTACAATTGATAATCCTAGGTTGATTTCACCTAGCTTTCACCTATGTATTTGTCATGCCAATTAACCCATGTTCAGTTATATTGTTTATAAGTCAAGATTCCCAAAATATATATCCCTCTCTCAAGTGCCGAGTGAAAATATCATCAACTATAGACTTCGATATCTCTATAAAAATCCAATAGTTAACAACTCTTTACGCTTTGTGATTCTATATTAACGACTTCAAAGGAACTACAGATTCTCTCGAACTCTATAAAACTCCTAGGTTATATTCTATAGATCCATTCAAAATCCTCTCTCTCGAGTGATAGATTTCAAACATATATCATTATATTTGTGGCCAACAAACACAAAGCATTAAACTCAAAATAATATAAATAATTCAATAAAACTTCATAAAAAATTAACAAACAATACATGGTTCAAGCATCAGTTACATCATTCCCCAGAATTAAGGAGTTTAGTTCATGACAATAGATAAAACAATGATAAACAAGTCATGAATCTAATGGAAATCATTATAGTTCTAAGAAAGAAACAAGAAGATAAAACCTGAATTGAATCTCTTCCTCTTCGGATGTCACTGCATTTGTCTCCTCTTGTTGCTCTTCAATCCTCCTCATTGGATCTCTAAAAATATGTATTCTTTTGTTTTGTGCTGTGTATTAGTCTCCCCTTTGAGTCTTGGTAGAACTAATGTATTTATAATAGAGCCTTGGAGTCATTGGGTATCTTAAAAACCCTAAATTGATTATTCTGGAACGTGTGTGTTCCGCAGCTCCGCGGCGCCAGGGCTTGGGCGCCGCAGCGCCAAAGTCCCTGGATTTTTTATGGGACGCATTCAGGCGCCGCAGCGCTAAGACTTTGGGCGCCGCGACGCCAGTGATGATTTCCTTCACCATTGCTGCGTCTTGCTTCCAATGCTCCCGTGGGTGTCCGATGCATCTGTATGGTCCCAAAACACATGTAAATGTCCCAAGATCCATGTATTAATGCTTCCTACGAATAAGACATAAAATAAACTACAAAAGGCATTAAATGATATGGAAACTAACAAAATAGTAAGCTAATAATGCAGGAATAAGTGGGTATAAACCACATTTATCATCATCCTCCACTAAAAAAGATTCAATGACAAGTAAATCGTATTTACCTGTACTTTTCTTTTCTTTGAGCTCAGTTAGGTATTTCGGACAGTTCCTTTTCTAATGCCCTTGTTGTTCACAATGGAAACATTTTCCTTTAGTATTGGTACATTTGGAGCCTTTGTTGTTTTTCTTTTTCATTGGTTTTACCTTTGCCTTCCAATTGTCTTTCTTCTTCTTCTTTGCAGATTTAGAAGATTCGGTAATATTTGCCTCGGCATTGGACCTACGAGGACCATTCATAACAGACTCATAATTGGTGAGCTCATTTAGCAGTTCAGTCAACGTAAAAGTCAACTTATTCATATAATAGTTGCTTTTAAATTGCATGAAACTCTTTGGAAGGGTTTCCATGATCATTGTCACATGGCTTTGCACATTGATACATGCACCATGGGTTTCAGCCATATTAAGATGAGCCATCATCCTTAACACATGGTCTCAGACTGATGTCTCTTCCTTTATTCTAGCGGTCAATACATAGGTAATTGCCTCATGTTGTTGCCGGCCTGAAGGTTGCCCAAACATGTTCTGTAATGACTGCATAATCATTGATGCAGTCACGATAGGCTCATGCTGTGCAGCAAGAACCTCGGACATGATTTCATCACATATTGAAATTGTCAAATATTTAGGCATAAAATTAAACATGATGCATGATCAATGTATAATGAATTAGAAACCTAAAAGAATTACTATGCCACAGTTATCTATCATCCCACAAATAAGTGCCGCTGTATGGTAGGTCAAGTATTCACATGATAGATTGAGACATTCTCAATTGATTAATATATCTGAAATAACTTGTATTCCTATATTAATCAACTACAGTTTTTTTATCAATGAAGCTTTGATTAACAACTTAATCATTCCTTTGTGAGTGTGACCCATTATTTCGGAACCCTTGGACTTAACTAGTGAAGTGCCGCCATAGGGTAGGTCAAATCACCAAATACATCTAGAGTCCATATCCTTTCGGAATCCAAACTTGATATTGACCCAATAAGGACATCATCCGTAGGGGGACAGGAATAAAGCTGCCACGAGGCGCCTATTGAATCTCACATTTTTGGATAACAATGGAGATCATGGGATATATTGTGGTATACCCCTCTCCTACTCACTATTTTGAAGTGTAATGTTTCTATCTCACTAGTTTCTAATGTATTAAGATTATGCTTGGCTAAAATATATATTTATTAATACTAGTGGATTATCAGTGATCTAACCAATTTTAACACTTAAAATTTTATTCACTAATCCTTATTAGTCTCTACTAATCATTAACTTAATTAAACTAATTTAATCAAGTTTGCTTAAGTGATCTAATCAATTTTAACTTTTAAAATATTAGTTCACTTATAGGTTTTAAAATTTTAGAATTCAACTAATGGATTATATGTCATTAAACCATTTAATATTAAAAGTACGTTATTTACTCCAAAGGTACATAGAATTATATCTCGAGTGCAAACCAAATTACCTTCCATTCGGAAGCGGCTATGGAATTTATATTCGGGTTTCCATCTGATATACCAAGGAAAATAATATGCTCATAATGTCCATTTGTTCTTAAACTTGAATTCGTAATTTTTAAACCTTTAAACTAATTAATCTTATTAATCTATTTACATGCATCTTATATTCTAATTTAACTTTTAAATTTACATAAAATCATATTTTATGACTTGAATATCATGCATGTCTACATGTTGTGGCATGTGAAAATGCAAGAGTAGACACCCTAGGCTATATGACATGTTAATAAACAATTTAAACATACATATTTGCCCAGGTCTGGGCTGAAAGCGTTTGTGTAGCGTTTGATGGGCGTTCGAACGTTTTCAGGCAGTGGAGTAACATTTGTGTGGTGTTTGACGGGCGTTCGAACGCCTGTCTAAACACTAGAACTTCATTTACTCCGTTCTGGAGCTTCCGGACTCCATTTTGGTCCCCATTTTTTTCTACAGACTCTTAACAAAATGTAGTTTTACATACATCCATAAATTGCGTCAACTGGGGTCTTATTTTTCTATACTAATCTAATTAGTACAATAAATCCAAGGCATCCATTGGTCTTCAAATCTTGCTCCATGGTATGTTGTTGAGTTCTTTGCGAAGTAGGTTCGTAATGAGTCATTCGCGGCATCAACTCCTCCAAGTTACAAATTGAGTTATAAAATGGACTTATTACAAAGGAAATGAACTTACAAAACTTGAAAGAATATGACCTTATAGTCTTACATTCCCAATACTAAAAATAAGAGCCGGAAAAATTAATGATCAACACAATACATTCAGCACATGAATCAAAGTAAACATTCATCACATGATATTAAAAATCATTCATCTCATTAATCAAATTGTGCCTACTCATCACAACATGCATTCTAATAATCTATATCACATAAAATTATTAAAACTTGAAACTTTAAAGGAGAAGGGTTAAGAACACTTTTCAACCTTAAGCTCTTGATGCCAATTGTAGGAAACGTTTCCTTTTGCGCGGCGGAAGTTGCGAATGTGGTGGCACCGGATCTTTAAAATTTTCTTTGCCTTCGCCTTTGTTGAAGTTGAACTTCACCAAACTCTTGATGAATTTCCTTTGAGATTCTACTATAGAATCAACCATTCAATCTTTCGAGCTATATCTCGAAACCAACAAACCGAAGTGTGGGCTTCACTCACAAAGATCAACCTCTAAACTATTTAGAGAAGTATCAAACTCTAAACTATTTAGAGAAATGATATTGTCACAAAATCTTTTGGAAAGATGAATTAGATCAATATCTAACTCAAGTAGAATTTTTATCTCTTAACAATTAAGAAAAAATTCTTGTTTTTCAAACTCACTCACAACTTTTGTGTTTGCTTGAATTTTCTCTCTAACTCTCTTTTCTTGAAATTGGTGTAAATTATTTTTGCAAAAAATCACTCTATTTATAGAGTGGAGAATGTAGAGAATTTATTCTTTCCAACTTCAACTACCAAAATCCACTCACCATATTAAATGGCCAAAACACTTGAGTGGATTATCCACCAAATCCATTAATTGATGGAATAAGTTAGGTAATTAGGTCAAAATTAATTAACAAAAACTTGGTGGATGATTTGGCAAACCATTAAGGCTTGTCTTGATAATGCATTTACCATTATCAAATAATGATATCATAATTATCTCATAAATATTCATTATCAATTATGATGTAATAATTATGAGATAATTATTATTTGATTATCTCATAATCATAAAATATTAGAAAATATTATATTAAACTAATTTAATATTATTTTCATTTGTGAAAAAATTATTATTAATTATATTAATAATATTTAAATATAATGTGAGCATATTATTAGACAATCTAATTATATTAGGTTTGCTACAGTTAATCGAGCTAGCACGGGGACCAAATGGACCTACGGTTCCGAGCTCCAATAATTCCGAAATATTAATTGAACTTTTTAATTAAATATTACGAATTATTGACTCTGCATTATTCCACTAAAAACTCGAAGTTGAACTCCTGTTACCGTAGATGGAAAATATAAGCCGAACAACTTCGGTGTCCATCGATATAGTCACTACATATGGATATAGCCCTTCACGAATATCTCATAAACAGAGCCGGGTCATAAGTCTGTTATACCCCTCTAAATATTTTGTCTCTTAAGCACCATTGATTCTATAACGAATAATTAACTCATAACAATTATGAATATAATATTTTCTATTCGTAATAGAAAAGTTGAGCGCTCAAAATTGTTCAAGTCCTGAATCAACTCTTAAAAGAGATATTCTGCTACTTCTCGAAAAAAAAAGGAGTGAATTTCATATCTATGTAAAACGTTCCCAGTTACACACCAAACCATATCCCTAAAATACGTAGTTATCGGATTTAAAAGAAATTCATTATTATCTGAGTCCAGTCCTAGATGATCATATTATACAAGGTGCTTTCATTCCCATGTCACCACATGGACGAACCTGGATCAAGGTCGTCATACAAGTCTGGAATGGACTGCAGCTATAGATATACCACAAACAAAATACCCTTTTTGTTTGCTCTCTATGGACTATTTAGATTACTAACTTCAGACTTAAATCATTTTGTGTATCAAACATACACTAAGTCTGAAAGTACAAGAGTAATCAAGGTAAACAAGACAATTAGACAATATGCAATTTAAATCAAATAACTTTGATAAATGACTAATGCGTTTATAATTATTACAATAATCAATTCTGTTTTACAACACATGAAGCTCTAGGGCATATAGCCCAACACTTATCATCTGGCATTACGACGGGATACAGAAAAAGTTTCATATCATTTTCAGTTTCAACTTGGGATGTTAGAGACCACTCTAAGAGTTTCGTACCAGCTCATATACACGCATTATGTCATGTTACAAGCACCATATGCCATGTAGTGGTAATATTTTATTGAATTGAGAAACCTATCATACTTCTGAAGCATGTTTCACAACTAATATTCTAATCAAGTTTTTCAATTATAGATCATTGCAGGAGCCGTAATATTCTTCATCAAAGCGAAATCGTATTAGCCAGATCCACAATTCTGTGAATGGACCTTTTTTCTCAAACTGTATTTACTTTTATGTTTTTGAATCGAAACTTACTTTTCAGCATTTAGGGTGTTAGACAAGATTATTTCCAAATGGTTTATGAATAAAAATATTTTGAGAAATATTTTAGAAAGAGATGACTTTCAAAGCATGATTTTGTGATTTTTGGAGAAATTTGAGAAAAATCCACCTCATATATAACTTGGTATAGATATGGAATTGACGGACGTGTGCACACATAATGCCCTCATACGTCGTGTTTTTCATAGATATGGTTTTTAGTTAGGCATATGAGGGGACGGCGAGACGTAACGCCCTCATATGTCAAGTTTTTCAGAGACAAATATTTCAGAGAGACGGATTTTTAAAAAGATAGTTTTAAGAAAAAGTTTTCAAAAGAAACTGTTATACGAGAAATTCAGAGATTTGGAAACAGAAAGCAATTTATGGGAAAAAAAAATGATTTCCTTCAGATGATTTTTGTTTTAGAATAATGGATTTTCATAAAGTATTTCGATTTCAGTTTTAAACCGTCCACTCACTAGGTAGTTCAAACGATCTAACCCGCCACTCCCAATTTCTTTGTCTTGCAGGATTACTCGGAGGACGGGACCGATAGGATGGAAACTGATGGTAGTTACTAGAGTGTTTGGTTCACCAGGTCAAGTCAGAGAGAGTATTCAGTCAGATTTAGAAACTAATAGTCATGTATCTGGCTTTTTTACAGTAAAGATTGTGCGAGTCATTAGTTAAAAGTGTCAATTACAGAGTTGTGAACGAGAAATGTATTTGAGGGTACAATTATAAGTATTTGAGTTGCATTACATACTGTTAAGTTGGGCAAGGGTCCTATGTATAGTTTACATTTGAAATAAGATCAATAGTGTTGATTATAGTCAGAACATCAGAGGTACAAGGGGATGGGTAAGCCTATTCCTTGCCGGTAACATCTCCAAGGAATGAAATGTTACAAAGATAGTATTAGAGCATGGTCTAGGGAGTCGGTGACTGCAGTGGGCAGAGTGTTGGGGTCTTGTATACATAGTATGCCCGGGATACTAGTATGTGAAGCACTACCTCTCCAGTATCCGATCCTTGAGTACATCCTCAAGTTTTATAGGCAGGTTAGTAAGAACTCCTAAGCTATTTGAATATTCCTCCTTAACAAAGTAACTATATTCTTTGAGAGATCACATTCTTCAGAGAATTTTCCTTCGTCATCCAAAAGTTACATTTCAATTTTTTGGCATACAATTGGTGGTTCCTCAAAGTGTTAACAACCCTCAAATACTTTGCATGCTCTTCTTGGGGATTTGGAGTATACCGGGATGTTTTTTATGAAGAATATCACAAACCAATCTACATAGGGTCGGAAGATTCGATTCATGAGATCCCTAGAGGTGGATGGTGTTGGAAATTCTTCTAATAGGCCAACAGATGGGGCATTAGTTAAGTTAAAAACCATAACTAGAAAATCAAAGTGGTCGTACTGACATCTGAATGTGATCTTCGATATGGCTCTCTCTCTAATCTTCAATTGGTGATAACCAGATCTTAAGTCAATTTTGGAGAAAAATCAAGACTCACCAAGTTGGCCAAACAATTCATTTATTTTCGGTAATGGCTATTTGTTATTAAAGATCATTTGATTTAGCTTCTGATAATCCACACAAGGTCTCAATATCTAATCAACTTTCTTGGAAAACAATATAGAAGCTCTCCACGGTGATGTGCTACTTAGATGAATTCCTTATTCTGAAGATCGTCCAACTGATTCCTTAGTTTTGTCGTCTCGATAGGGGCTATGTTATAGGCAGAAGTAAAAACTGACTGATCTTCGGGAACCAAGTTAATGCAAAACTCGTTCTCTCTATTTGGTGGAATTCATAGTAAATCTTTCGAAAATACATCTAGAACTCACTAACCATTGGCGTCGGTGGATAGTGATCCTCTAAACTCCATTCGTCATTGGGGGAAAATAGGCTGACATAGCAATCAAGTTTCTTTCCTCCATCTATGCATGCCTTTAAGATAGGACTGGATGTCAAGTAATCCAAGCTCATTTAGTAGACAATAGGTATTCCATTCTTTGGCTGAAGAGTGACTCTTTTTCTTTAGCAATCCACTATGGCTCTATATTTGGATAGCTAGTCTATGCCAAGAATCACGTCAAATTATCCTAGGGCAATACAATCAAATTGACCTTTAAACTTCTGTATTTAACCATAATCACTAGACAAAACCAATCTGGCTCCCACATGGAGGGGAATTCTGTTGACTAAAAGAACAATCATTTTTTCATGGCCCTGTCGGTCATATTGATATCACCTATATAAAGTGCATCTTCTTTATCCATTCGAGCCACTACTAGAGGCGATATCGCTACCTTGGGGGTTCTATGATGACCATTGACTCTGGTTCTTCTTGGTGGCTTTTCGTTCATCTCTATAGTTCCTTTATAATTAACTGGAAGCCTCGAGAGATTCAGCATGTTGGACGGCTAAGTGGATATCTGGAAGCATGTCAAACTGTTGGGCACCGATATGATCAATGTTACAGGATTCACCTTGCTCTTGGATAGTGCCACTCGATAAGAGTCATTCATACTTATGCACAGTGCAATCTTGGACAACTCCATAATCCTTTTAGAAAAGTCTTTGACTAAAAGATTTCCCTATACAAACATCACAAATTGTGTTGACATCTCAACCCGTTGCTTATCATTGGAAAACTTGCTCCTGAACATCTGCTCGAATTCCTCCCATATAAAATTATCCACATCCCGTATACTTTCAACATTATCCCACCAAAGGTGGCTATTATAGTGAATCTTGATGCCATTAAGTGTTTCATGTAATGTCTTCAGATTCCAAAAGTACGAAAATACCATTTCACCTCCTGCAACCATACATCTACAATGATGGGGTCCAGTTCTCTATTATATTGGTAAAGATTCAGGTGCATGAATAGCTAATGGTACTCGAACTGACTCGGTTGGCATTTAGGTAGGGGTTGTAGTGGAGGTTGTCCGTGAGGTGCCTGGAATTGGCGAAATGCTTGAGTAAAGGCCTCCACTATTAGGGTGAGATTTGATTCTTATGGGAGGTTGATAATCAATTTGGCATCTTACGAATCTTTTAATTGCATTCTGTCGAAGTCTGTATCAATATGCCAACAGTGAAGGTGATAATGATGAATAATTTTGAAACACATGCCTATTAGTTTAATGGTAATCCATTCGACTGTTAAACTTCAGGAGCTCTAATACCTTTTATGTCACACCCAACAACCTAGGCTATTGGTAATTCGAGAAATCCATATGGAATGCAAATTCCACGTTGTCATAAATATTATTTGAATAATTTGTTATATATCTCACAATATTTGAATCACCATTAAATATAATTGACAACACAATAAATGAAATTTATAAATAAAATTTCAAATTCTGTATCATTTTCAATAATAATCATAGAATGTATTGTGAGATATTTATTACAAACTTAGAAGATAAAATTCAAAGATCATCTACTAACCGAACTTATGAAACATTCCAAACACAATGTCTCGATACGAAGTTTTATGCAACTACGCATGATGTTCCTAATAGTGTCGCCTGACTAGAGTTGCCTATAGAGGAAGTAGGGGTGAGTATTTGAGAAAATACTTGTAAGAATCAAATTACTCATTTTAATACCTTTTTTATTTTCTGAAATGTAATATATGGTTAGTTAATGAAATACAATTAAAAAAAACATATTTCAAATATATATTTAAAGTATTAAATTAATATAATCTAATCATAATTCCATAAGATCTTAAAAATACATGAACAAATAAATCGTAATATATCAAAATCAAATTCACACACATATACACACATCATAATATATAAATACATGAGCTCTAACTCCCATCATATACCATAGCACTCCAAAAATCCATATAGGTTATGTGTAATAAATATAAAAATCCATAGAGATTATGTGTAACAAACTATGACACTGTATAAACTCCCATTAATGACAGTCATCTACATTATCCACAGAGGATTTATAGTCACTTCACCGAAGACCGTCCCATCTATCAATCAAGACTCTTAAAGGGTCTACTATCATATGCCACGTAGGCTCGGAGGGCCTCAGTATAGGATTTATAAGCTTAACTCATGTGGTCATGTCCATTGATATTTAGGACTCTTGTGTGGTCAAACCAAGACAATTTATGGACTTAAATCGTGGTAGTCCTGAAACACTTTCCACATAGGGTTATGGACCCCTTTATGGTCAAACAATAGGTAGATTACATGTGTGATCCTATAATATGTGTGTAATGTTCAATTTGTGAAAAAACCCATGCATCACTAAAATTTGGTAGATCTATATTATTTATGAAATCCCTAAATACAATATAATTTAAAGTAAATACATTCATAATAAGTTCATAACTAGTTTAATAAATAAATTTAAATGTGGAAATTTAAATAAATAATTTTTTTAAAATAAATATTATTTAAAAATGAAAGATAATCGAATCCCTACCCTGACCGGAAGCTCAGATTTAGAAACATATCTCACCGTGAGGTTGGTGCATAAGAATTTATCTCTTTCTCGATAAAATTTTGTCTCAGGCCGATTGGCACGCACTTTGAG